>WBNM01033585.1:51097-89282 GCA_013399055.1 Ramphastos sulfuratus | reverse complement strand
GAGCAAAGGGAGATGCACAGACCAAGAGAATATGATGAAGGCTTTTTGCCTTTGAATCAAAAAGCCAAAATGTTCCCCAGACTGAGACAAAAGTGGCCTCAGAAGTGTGGCCATGGCAAGTCCTGCAATCTGGCTCACTCCTGCTCTGTTCTGGAGTTCATCTCCCAGCATGCACTACAGATGCAGATCAGGATCCAAATCACCTCCCTTTCAGCCAAAACCATTTTCTCTCTTGCCCAAAATCCAGCAGGGCACTGGGACTCTCTTTCTTGCCTCTGGTTTTGTCAATATTCCCCACAGAGGGCAAACAAAACTCCAAAGGCTCTGCAGCCTGCTCTGCTGGGTTAGAATAAGCACTTGCTCAGTGGGGGCTGTTCTCAGGCAGTGCCTGGCCTGATCCCCAGCAAGCTCTTGTTTTTGAAGTGAGTCCTAAGCTGCTCAGGTGGCCTTTGGATGGAGCCTACAAAGGGCTCTTTTATCAGACCAACCACACAGGGCCATGGCCAAAGTGCCTTTGGTTGTGCATATGCAGCAATGCAGGTGCACTGGAGAGGCACAGAACTGCTTTGGCTGGAAGGGACCTTGGAGATCATCAAGTCCAATCCTTAGCACTGCAGAGTGCTCTCAGCAACCTGCTCTAGCTGTAGATGTCTCTGGTCCCTGCGGGGAGGCAGAACCTTGAAGATCATCTGGTTTCAGCCTCTCTGTCATGGGCAAGGACACTTCCCACCAGAACAGGTTGCTCAAAGCCTCACTCAGCCTGTTCCAGTGTCTCACCACTCTTATGGAAGAGCACTTCCTTCTGAAGTCCAACCCAAACCTAACCTGCTCTAGTTTCACACCATTGTCCTCTGTTCTATCACCACAGGCCCTTACAAATAAGCCCTCCTCAGCTCTCCTGTAAGCCTCCTTAAGGTACTGGAAGGGCATTATAAGGTCTCCCCAGAGCCTTCTCTTCTCTGGACTAAACAGACCCAACTCTGCCATCCTGTCCTTGCAGGAGAGGTGCTCCAACCCTCTGATCACCCTTGTGGCCTCCTCTGGACCCACTCCAACAGACCCACATCTCTTTTGTGTTGGAGGCTCCAGAGCTGGATGCAGTGCTCCAGATGAGGTCTCACCAGATCAGAGGGGCAGAGTCACCTCCCTTGTCCTGCTGGCCACACAGCTTTGGATGCAGCCCAGGACTAGGTTGGCTTTTTGGACTGTCATGGCACTTGCCAACCAGCATCCTTAAGCCCTTTTCTGCAGGGCTGTTCTCAATCCAGTCACCACCCAGCCTGTGTTTGGATTAAAGATCCCTTCCAACCCAAAGCATCCTATGATTTTAGCTAGCCCAGGGCAGACCCAGGGCTAGGTCTGTATCTAGACAAACTGTATCTAGGCAAACAGTTGCCTGTCTAAAAGGAAAAGCCTCCTCTTCACAGCACATCCCAGGCTCTCTTCTGCTCCCCAGCTCACCTGTGGAAAACTATCTACAGGCAGAGCAGCTTACCTAGAGAATTTGGTCAGGCAGAACTTGCTGAATGCAGCTTGGTGCTGCCTTCCCTCCTTGGTCATGCACACTTAGTAAATATGTCTTTAATCTCATTAGTGTTAGACAGAAGCAGCAGTGGATGAATCATCAGATGCAAATGGAAGAGTTTAGGGGATACATGCATTTTCATTAGCCTGACTTCTCCTCCAGTGCCAGGGATTAGCCTAGAATTAACCCATTAATTCTATTGATCTCTATTAATATGTGCATTCCATCAGTGCTCAAATCCCCCTGGACTCCTCTCCAGCTATCTATAGGAGCTGGTTTGTTTAATCAACAGTGCAAAACTAATCAAGGCAACTGGTTGGGTCGTGAAGTGAAGAAGAAAATGGTTTCTAATTGAGAGTACAGGAGGAATCTGAGGAGGCAAATTATTACTGCAGGGATGGGGCTGGAGTGCAGTCATCACACTCATGCCAAAAGTGCCTTGGAAGCTGTTGTGAGCACAGCTGATGGAGGCAAGAGCAGATCCTTTCACCTGTCCCAAAACCCAGCCAGCTCCACACTGCTGGGAGACTTCTACTTTAAAATCCTCTGGGATCTTCTCAAACATCTCCTGTCTACCTGTCACAAGCATACATCATTGTCTACCAGTAACACAGAACTGTAGAATCATTTAGAATCATAGAGTGGTTTAGGTTGGAAGGGACCTCAAAGCTCATCCAGTTCCAACCTCCCACCATAGGCAGGGACACCTCCCACTAGAACAGGCCACTCAAGGCCTCATCCAACGAGGCCTTGAACAATTCAGGTTGGAAAAGACTTTCAAGATCATCAAGTCCAACCCTTCAGCCTCCTCTACCAAGCCCACCACTATGCCACATCCCCAGGCACCACGCCCACACAGCTTTTAAATGCATCCAAGGATGTTGACTCCACCACCTCCCTGGGCAGCCTGCTCCAATGCCTGAAACAACCCTTTCAGTGGCCCTGTCACCTTTTGTACTCTTCATACCTGTCTTCTCAGCACCCTCTCTGCCTTGTGCAGAGCTGCTGTGCCATTTCTGGCCACTCTGCTCCCCTAAGGGTGACACTGATGGGTGCTGTCTGGGACGGAGTCAGAGTGGGCAGATTGCCACCTTCCCATGTAGGATAAACACCAACAGCTCCCCACTAGCTCAGTGCCATTACACAAAGGGCTGGCATCATGCAGAGAAGCACAGCAATCAAGGGGTGTGGAAGATCTCTGGAGGCCCTCAAAGTCAAAGTGGGGTCACAGAGATGCTTCTTTCATGTTTCCAGCTGAAAGCTGCTGGGGTTTCTTTGCTGCTCAGGTAGCAGGATGGCTCTGCCTCTTGTAGCCTTTTGCTTGGAGGAGAGGATAAATGAGGTCTTTGATGTTAAAACCCAATGAAAGCAAACGCGACCAAGTTGCTCTTTAAACTTGGCTTATTCACCAACATGCAGTTCTGGCAAGCTGCCCCCCGGGCTGGGGGGAGGGGGCAGCCAGCTTGGCCCCCCGTTGACTCTGCACACTGAGACCGTAGCCACAGCAGTTTTTTTACACCACTCTTCCAGCAATATTTAGTCTCAAATTGCTTTTGCAAAAAGCTCTCTCCACTCCCCTCATCATAAGCCCTGCCTCATTTTCAGCTGCAAGCTGAATCCCATGCCCTGCATCCCAGACTAATTATTAAACCACCCTCTTGCAGTACCCAGTCGCCGCTGGTATTTGACTCACAATTAGAAGTATGAATGTGCTCCATTAGGATTCTAATATCCTTTATGCTCAGGCTGACATCTGGGGAGCTGTTTTGTTCCAGCTGACGCTGTGGGGAATGGGGCTGCCATAGTTAGCATCAGTAATGGTGTTATTGACCCCAGTTTTATGAACGTGGGAGGGGGTCTGAGTGTTACACACTGAAGGACCTGGAGGGTTCTCCTGTCTCACACCAGTGTTTGCCCTGGGAGATCACATCCCAGTTACCCTGTCCAAGTGTAGGGGTTTTTCCTCACTCCTCTAGAGCTCAGAGATCCTTCTCTGGTCAAGTATTTAGCAGCTAGTTTAACACCCCAAAATCCCATCAAGATGTGGAGGATTGAGTTTCTCATTGCAAAACCTGTTGGAATGTTGATAAATATCAAAAACAACTGAGAAGCCTCAGGGACACTTCTGACACAGGCTGGTGGCAGTCGTGGGCAGGTCACTTCACCTCTCTGTTATCTCACTCTGGGTCTGATGCTGGTGGCCTCAATTTTTCACGGCACCACGGAGCTGTTTGGGTTGGAAGGGACCTCTGGAGATCACCCAGTCCAAGCTCCCTGCTAAAGCAGACACCCACAGCAGGTCACCCAGGTGGGGCTGGAATCTTTACAGAGAACTAGACCTCACAGCCTCTCTGGCCAGCCTGCTCCAGGGCTCTGCCACCCTCACAGCAAAAAACTTTCTCCTCCCGTCTAGGTGAAACCTGTGTCCTAGTTTGTGTCCAGGGTCCCTTTTTCTATCCCTGGGCACCACTGAACATAGATGCTGGTAGCACCAGAGGGCTGTGAAGTCCCTCTCTGTATCACCACCTCTCTCTGAACCATGGGGAGAGATGGTCCCTTCCATGCAGACCCTCCAGACCAAGCCAGAAAGGTCTGATCCCAGCAGAAGGGATCATTTGGAAGGTGAGATGAGGCTGTGAATATTCTGAGTGCACAGCTGCAAATCACCCACACACAACCCTTGCTGTAGACATTTAGCTCTCTGCTGTTGCTTTTCTGACTGCTGATTAAGTGGATCTCAATCAACAGGAAGTGATCATTGGATGTTTCTGCTGCCTGCCATGCAGCAATCCCAAGCAGTGTCACAATCCCTGAAGGATTTTGAAGGATGTGGAGGGATATGGTGGTCTCTGTAGTGCTGAGTTCACAGCTGGACTTGGTGATCTGAAAGGTCTCTTCCAACCAAAACTAAGCCTTGATTCATGCAGCAGCCCACAGAGAGGTGCTCCATGCCTTTGGATGCTCTGAGCTGGCACAAGGGCTGCAGAGGCCACACCACTCTGAGCTCCCAGCTCTCCCCAGCAAGGAAAGGACGTTTTAGACCAAACCACCATCCAGGAATCCACAGCAGTTTTTTTCCTTCCATCTGCTCTGCCTCTGGCTGACGACACAGATCCAGCCCTGTGCCACCCAGTGCTGATACCAAGCAAAGTTTAAATGTTTCCCCTGCTCTCCCTGGCCTCCCCCAACACCCCCCACTCCCCTTTCTGCAACAACAAAGCTCCAGCTTCTGCCTCTGAAAATTAAATCTTATCTCCTCAAGCCACTCGAGCTCTGCACACCTAGCATCCCATCTCTCCCTCTTATCTGACATAAATAACACCACCATTCCTGCCTCAGAAGGAGAAGGACAGAGCCCAGATGAAAAGGAGCTGTTTAGCTGGCAGCAACATTCCCTTCCCTCGCCCTTTGACTGCTGATTTTTGTGGTTGTTGTCACTCTTGCATTTTTTATTGAGCACTGGGGTTGAATGGCTGAATAAAATGGAACTTCCCAGCTGAGAGCACAGATGCTCAGCTGTGCATACCTTGGAGAAAAACAGCTCCAATCTCCATTTGGGCCAATTATTATGCAGGGGAACCTTTTCTCCTGGTGGGAAGGTGGCTAGGAGTGGGGAAAGCCTTTGGTGGCACTGATTAGCTTTTAAATGAATGCTGCCCGTTTCAAACTGGTGAGCCAGAACTTCAGCAGCCACCAATCAGCAGAGATCCCTCATGAATACTGGGATGAAGAGCTAGGGAAGGAGCTGGGAACGTGGAGGTTTGGGTGTGGAGATGTCTGCGTTTCCTTAGGTATCACTGCAGCTCTCTTCGGTGGCTGCATTTGGGGCTTTAACTACTTTATTTTCCCCTGCCTTGCCTGGGATCACATTTCTGTGGTTAAATTAATCCCAGGGCAGCAAGCACTCCTCCCTTGCCAAGTGTGCACAGGTCCTGCACCGATGCTCTTTGCACCAGCACAGACTCCTGACTCACCAAGCTGGGCCACTTCTTGTTTGTGCTCAGGCTGCCCAGCCCAGCTCCCTCCCCTGCCTTACTCTATCTCACAACTGGCTCTCAGCCTTAGGACCTGTTTGAAGTCCACAGCTGCATCCCGAGGTGGGTTCTGCCCCTGCATATAGGTGCACAGAGCATCTCTGTGGGGAGCAGGAGCTGGCAGCCCTGGGGGGGAGAGGGGGTAGCCCCAGGGGGATCTGAGCAATGCTTTGCAGGAGCTGGGTGGGGGGCAGGAGGATGGGGCCAGACTCTTTCCATTGGTGCCCAGTGGCAGCACAGGGGGCAGTGGGTGCAGACTGGAGCCCAGCAGAGTCCATCTGAAAATGAAAACTCTTTGCTGTGGGGATGCTGGAGCAGGCTGCCCAGAGGGGTTGTGGAGTCTCATTCTCTGGGGGGATTCCAGGCCCCCCTGGGCACTGTGGGCCTGGGCAGGCTGCTGTGGGTGCTTTGGCAGTGGGGTTGGACTGGATGACCTCCAGAAGTCCCATCTGATGCCTACCAGGCTGGAGTCCAGGGGTTTCCCAGCACCAACACTGCTGCAGACCTGGAGGAGTCACTCACTGCTCCTCAGCCCTCTGTAACTAGAGGACTTTAAGTCTCCCAGGTTAGTCTGGGCTTGATGACCTTGGAGAGCTTTTCCAACCAGAACAATTCCATGACAACACAATATTGCTGCCCCATGAGGTCCAGTTCAGACAAGCACTTTAGTTATCATAAGCGAGCAGAAAGCAGCACCTGACAGAGGAGCTCAGCCCAAGTGAGGAGGCCCAGCCAGCACCATGCTAGAGCAATCATCGAGCCTATCCCTGCCTAACCGGGGGGCCCCCAGGCCCCCCAGCCTTTGGTCCCCTCCACCACTCACCCAGTGTGCACCAGGGGTACTCACCAGTGATGATGGGAGGAGGATCCTCTGCCCAGTTGGGCAAGCTTGGGGCTGCTGCCTCTCCTGGGGCCGATTATAAAGGGGAGTGGGCAGGGAGGGCAAAGTGGCCACACCTGGGGTGGGAGGAGACTGCAACAGCAGCAGGTGCTGTGGGTTTGGGGGGAAAAAGGGAAAGAAAAAAAAATAAAAAGAGTGTGGGGTGGGAAAGGGGCAGATAGGGCGGGAAAGGGAAGGTGGTGCTGAAAGGAGGGAGATGGAGAGGAAAAGAGGAAGATGGGGGAAAGATGAGATGGAGAGGAGAGATGGAGGGAAAGTGGGATTAAAAAAAGAAGAAAAGAAAACTGGACTGTGAAAAAACAAAGAGAAAGAGGTGATGCTGCTCTGGCAGGGGGCTCAGACTGGGTCATCTTTCCAGGTCCCTTCCAGCCCCTGGCATTCTGTGATTCAGGGGTTCAAGGGAAATTGGTCAAACACAGCCCACTCCATGAGGCAGCTTTGCAAAGCAGGGCTCTTGTGAAGTTGCTGTGATTTCCCCTGCCTGAGTCAGCAAATGCAGATGGCATTTGGGTCCTGAGAATATCTGGGGGTAGGAGCTGCTGCTTTTGATCTCCTGCAGAGCCCAGGACCACTGCAGAAGAAACTAGGAGTGACTTGGCTCAGTGCACTTGCTCCCTGCTGGATTCCAAGTTCAGAGGTAAACTGACAAATGGGAACAAATCTGGGTCCCCATCCAGGGCCAAACTCAAACCAGATCTCCTAACAAAGTAATTCTGCAGGAGTTTATAAAACCTTCTTTAAATCCTGCCCAGTCTCAGTCCCTCAAGCACCAGCACATCCGACCTTGCACACACACGCAGGGAGAAGCCCTGCCTGGAGCAGAGGTGTGTCCTGAGGCCTCTCTCTGCCCTCAGCATGTCTGCAGAGCTGGGCTCGGGCGCAGCGCAGCGCGGAGCAGGCTGAGCGCCGGAGCGGGAGGGCAGCCTGGGGCCGGTGCGCTCCGAGGGGCAGCCTGGGGCCGGTGCGCCCCGAGGGGCAGCCTGGGGCCGGTGCGCCCCGAGGGGCAGCCTGGGGCCGGTGCGCCCCGAGGGGCAGCCTGGGGCCGGTGCGCCCCGAGGGGCAGCCTGGGGCCGGTGCGCCCCGAGGGGCAGCCTGGGGCCGGTGCGCCCCGAGGGGCAGCCTGGGGCCGGTGCGCCCCGAGGGGCAGCCTGGGGCCGGTGCGCCCCGAGGGGCAGCCTGGGGCCGGTGCGCCCCGAGGGGCAGCCTGGGGCCGGTGCGCCCCGAGGGGCAGCCTGGGGCCGGTGCGCCCCGAGGGGCAGCCTGGGGCCGGTGCGCCCCGAGGGGCAGCCTGGGGCCGGTGCGCCCCGAGGGGCAGCCTGGGGCCGGTGCGCCCCGAGGGGCAGCCTGGGGCCGGTGCGCCCCGAGGGGCAGCCTGGGGCCGGTGCGCCCCGAGGGGCAGCCTGGGGCCGGTGCGCCCCGAGGGGCAGCCTGGGGCCGGTGCGCCCCGAGGGGCAGCCTGGGGCCGGTGCGCCCCGAGGGGCAGCCTGGGGCCGGTGCGCCCCGAGGGGCAGCCTGGGGCCGGTGCGCCCCGAGGGGCAGCCTGGGGCCGGTGCGCCCCGAGGGGCAGCCTGGGGCCGGTGCGCCCCGAGGGGCAGCCTGGGGCCGGTGCGCCCCGAGGGGCAGCCTGGGGCCGGTGCGCCCCGAGGGGCAGCCTGGGGCCGGTGCGCCCCGAGGGCAGCCTGGGGCCGGTGCGCTCCGAGGGCAGCCTGGAGCCCCTGGAGGGGCGGCTGAGAAGCTTGTCCTTAACTCTGATCCGCGGCACTCGGGAAGTGTGTTGGCTCCGGATGTGTAAACGAGCTCCTTCAAACCTGCCCCTCCGGCCCCAGGCTGTTGACTCAGGGCTCCGTGCTGCGAGCAGCTGCCGAGACTTCAGGTAGCAGAGGCTTTTCTGCCTCCTCACTTCGCAAAGCGATCACATCCCTTCCTACCCCAGGAGAGAGACTTACACTTCCCTTCTTCCCTCAGCTGCCTGATGAGCATCAGAAAGCTCCCCGGGCATGAACTAGCCCCAGGATTAATCCCAGAGAACCAAGTCCTCTTCTGACGTCCCCACACCTCCCCTTGGCGTTTTGCTCCTCCCTTCCTCCCCCTCTTCTCAAAATATTTTCTTCTCCTGCTGGGTCTTTCCATCTGTTCTTTGTCCATTTTCCCTCCCTGCTGGGCTGGGAAGTCACAGCAGGGTTGTGGCACAAGCCCAGGTTTGTGCTCACACCAAGCCAGCACAAGCGAGCATCTCCGCCCCAGCAGGGCTTCGGGGAGCGTGGCTGCATTGCTGCCGGCAGTTAATGTCTTACACAGCCACAGAGCAGGCTGCAGAGGAATTAAGAGTCCAAGGAGGAGGATGTTTTTTGTGCAGTGGTTTGGGGTTTGCTGTTCCAGCTCTTCCATAACCAAATCACAGTCTTAACTCTGTCCATCCACGGAGCTTGGACTGGAAGTGCTCAGAAAGAAAATGCTCAAGTGTAAGTCCTGGGCCAGATCCCTGTCCCAGTGGGATGAAGATGCAGCATCCTCTGGTGCTATTAAACAGGAGGGACTCTTTCATTAACAGACACAAACTGGAACCCAGGAGGCTCCATCTGAGCAGAAGGAAAAAATTCTTTGGTGTGAGAGTGCTGGAGCCCTGGAGCAGGCTGCCCAGAGAGGTTGTGGAGTCTCCTGCTCTGGAGAGATTCCAAACCCTCCTGGACACTGATCCTGGGTGACCTGCTGTAGGTGACACTGCTTAAGCAAAGGGTTGGACTGGATGATCTCCAGAGGTTCCTTCCAACACCTCCTGTGTTGGGATTCTGTGTCTGGGTACAACCTCTGAGATAGAAAGTTTTAAAGCTGCTAAGCAGAGGGAAGAATGGTGCTGGGCAGATCACGGCTCACAGATGTCAGGGACTGGAAGGGACCCAAAGAGCTCATCCAGTCCAACCCCCTGCCACAGCAGGACCAGANTGCTCAAGATGAGGTCTCCCCAGGGCAGAGTAGAGGGGCAGGAGAACCTCCCTGGATCTGCTGGACACACTCTGCTGAGTGCCCCCCAGGACCCCATTGGCCTTCTTGGCCACCAGGGCACATTGCTGCCCATGGATGTTCTCCACCAGCACTCCCAGGTCCCTCTCCACAGGGCTGCTCTCCAGCAGGTGTTTGCTCTCTGGTCCTTAAATCACACACAGACCCCACAAAGAGGTGTTTAACTTTCTCTGACCCACATCTACACTTTTGGGTGCCCTGTTCATATTAAACACAAAATCATCTCACCCCAGGGCTGTCCCTCTGGAAGGGTTGGTCAGGAGGACCTTTATAAAGAACATAAATATGCTGCTGCTGGGCACTAGGAGCAATGTGCAAAACGAGGCTGTGCAATGCAGGCTGCCAAAGCCTCCTTAAAAGGTTTTAAATGAAGAATAAGCATGGAAAGGCTGAAAAAGAAAATACTGGTTTGTGATGCCAACAGATTTGTCCAGAGTAAACATTGGGGGGGGGGGGGGGAAGTAGGATGATTTAATTACTTGGCTTTGGTTATTGGATCTTCTCTGCAAAATTTTGGGGAAAAAAAATAAAAAGGGAAAAAAATGATTTAAAGGGGAAAAAAAACCCAGAGACATTTGTAGTGGCCATGTAACAACAGCCCTGGGCCACAGCACAACTGCAGCCATGAGGAACATTTTCAGTATTGCTTTCTCTGCCCTCAGAGGGGAAAAGAGTGAAAAGTGGAGTGCAGACATCAGGGAATGGACTGCAAATATGTCAAATGCAGAATGGTTCTCAGCTGCTGGCTCTGGGACTTGAGGAGAGACTGTCCCAGCAGGGTGTGAAGACCTGAGAATGAATGGATAAGGAAAGAACCTGGAGAGAAAGACTCCAAACTCAAAGAGCCCTGAGAAGAACTGCCAGGAGTCACATCTGTGCACTGGCACAAGAGACATCAGGCCCAGATCCTTAGAAAGGAACCCATGAGGGCACTTCACCCATTTCAAAGCGCATTAAGAGGAGTGTGACCAGCAGGTTAAGGGAGCTGCTCCTCTCCCCTACCAACTATTCTGCCCTAGGGAGCCCACATCTGAAGTACTGGGTCCAACTCTGGGCTCCCCAGTTCCAGACAGGCAGGGAACTGCTGGGGAGAGTCCAGCAGAGGCTGCAAAGCTGCTGGGGAGCCTGGAGCAGCTCTGCGAGGAGCAAAGGATGAGAGTCCTGGGGCTGAGAGCCTGCAGAAGAGCAGCCCCAGAGGGGAGCTGAGCAGTGCTCAGCAAGAGCTGAAGGGTAGGGGGCAAGAGGCTGGGGCCAGACTCTGGTCAGTGGTGCCCAGGGAGAGGCCAAGGGGCAATAGGCACAAACTGGAACCCAGGAGGCTCCATCTGAACAGGAGGAAAAACTTTGTTGTGAGGGTGCTGGAGCCCTGGAGCAGGCTGCCCAGAGAGGCTGTGCAATCTCCTTCTCTGCAGAGATTCCAACCCCACCTGGACATTGTGATCCTGGGCAAGCTACTGTGGGTGCCCTGCTTTAGCAGGGGGTTGGACTGGATGAGCTCCAGAGGTCCCTTCCAACTCCTACTGTGTGAAATTCCATCTGAGGTTAGAAATCCCAGTGAGTGCTACCAGCACCCTGGTCCCCAGTGCAGAGGGACCAGTAGCATTAAGAAGTATTTCCCTTTTGCTGAGGCACAGAGATGTTTCTTCTCCTCTCAAACATCAGTTAGTCCCTAGTCCCTGAGAAAGCCTGCATTAAATACATTCTGACAGCCCCCCTGGGTACAACCTTGACAAGAGTGGCTTCTCCCCAGCATTGTCTTGCTATTAAAGCAGTTCATTTTTTCGAGCCAAGGCTTTCCCAGATGCAAGGAAATGGGTTAAAGGTGATGGGTCTGAGATATCCCCCACGAACCACAGGTACCCACACAGCTCATGCCCAGAGGCTGAGACCAGGGGCTCTGTAGCCTGGGGAAGAGATCTTCTCAATGCTTACTAATCAGGCAAGGTGATCTCCAAAGATCCCTTCCACCCCCCCACCTCTCAGTGTGGTTCTGTGATCTCTGCCCATGAACTGCCTTGACTTGGCTTTTCAGTTGAGTTGCTGAGCTTGAAATCTCTGCCTTCAACTCCTTTGTGCCCCTGCCTCAGCCCAGCCTCCCAGAGTAGCTGCTCCTGCTGCAGCCCAGCAATAGCTATGACCATTCTTACAGCTCAGTCTGCAAACACAGCACTTGGGTTTTGCACAGATTGCCTCTGCTAACCAGCTCCTATCTTTGCTTACAGGGCAGATAAAAGCCTCCTTTAGCAGTGGCTTACAAGGAATTGCCCATGGCAGCACTTCTCAGACAAAGTGTTCTGGGCTCAGACGAAGAATATTGCAAACTATTCCAAACCCAAAGAATAAGAGATTTGCACATTAAGGGCTAAATACAAGCAAAGCAAACCCACAGAGCCAGAGGCCACCTGCCTCCAGTCCTGCATCAAGAGATAGAGCTCCTACAGACAGCCAGGGTCTGCAAGCTTTCCTCTGCTGCCTGGGGCTGGCAGGAGGAGATGTGTGCTTTACAGCAAAAACTCACCACTTCGTTAGGGCTTATGCTGATAATTTATGTGCTCATTTCCATTCATTTGGAACGATTCATCTGTACTGTGAGAGGGACACAACTTCAAAGAGAAATGCTTCTGAAAGAAAGGGAAAAAAAGTGAAAATCTTTGTTTTCTTTCATTCTGGTGGAGAAGAAGGGTCTTCTGCAGGTGGGCTTCCACAGCAGGGTTTGTGGATAGTGGAATCCAGCCCCTCTGTGGTGGGGAGGTTAGAAGGGACTCTGGAGATTCTCTAGTCCAACCCCACTGCTCAAACAGGGCACCCACAGCAGCTTGCCCAGGATCACAGTGTCCAGCTGGGGTTGGAATCTCCCCAGAGGAGACTCCACAACCTCTCTGGGCAGCCTGCTCCAGGGCTCTGTCTGGGTTGTCCCTAAGTAACACATGGGTTTAGTTGCAAGCGGGCTGGAGAAAGTCAAAGGCTTTTTGCTCCCCTCCCTGGCTGCTGCCAGTTCTTGTTCCTTCCCCTGCCTTGGGGAAACCTTTGCTGAATGCTCCTGCAAGTACTGGGACTGAGCTCTTACCTGTGTGTAAGGGTCATGGTGGTCTGGGGTGCCTGGGCATGAGGAAGTGCAGCTGCCAGTGGTCCAGGGTGGGAATTAAGTGATGGCAGTGGGGAGCAGAGTGGGGCAGGACAGGAAGGTATGAACCATAAGTGTGGGGGTGGGGAGAGCCATGCAGCTGGGGCCTCTGGTGAAAAACCAAAGACAGTGGCTAAAGAGCTCGGGATGTGGTGAGGGGCTGAAAGAGTGCAAACTGAAACACAATAACCCTGGAGGGGAGCAGTGAAACCCTGTACAGGGCTGTCACCAACACTGCACCCAGTTATGCCCACAGCAGTCTGGCCAAGCTCTGATATGGCTGAAGTCCCTGAGCAGGGCTGGAGAGAAAAGTCAGGGGGAAATGGCATCTGTCTGTGAGTGAACTCCTGGTGGTCAGTGAGCAGAGCCTGTGCTTTGCCATCTCCACTCACCACAGACCCCACAGCAGCCACTGAGAGCTGGTTGCAGATCCCCTCTCCAAGCCTGGCTGTGGGGGGCTGGCAGGGGTTTGCTTTCCCCAGAGCCTTGTGTAACCAAACCAGTGCCACAGGACCATGGAATGGTCTGGGTTGGGAGGGACCTTGAGAGGTCATTTAGTCCACCCCTCCTCAGTCAGCAGGGACAG
The DNA here is from genome assembly GCA_013399055.1 of Ramphastos sulfuratus. Lineage (NCBI taxonomy): Eukaryota > Metazoa > Chordata > Aves > Piciformes > Ramphastidae > Ramphastos > Ramphastos sulfuratus. The sequence continues at coordinate 76,091 of WBNM01033585.1, read as the reverse complement.
CTTCGCTCAGCACAGGCTGCCCAGACCTGAGCTGCAGTGTTCCCAGGGCTGGTTGTGAGGACCTGTCCCAGTGCCTCTCCATCCCCATTGTAAAACATCTCTGCCTTGTATGTCATCTAAATCTCTCCTCTTTTACCTGCAAGCCGTTGCCCCCTGTGCTCTCCACCTCTCTGAAGATGCCTTTGCTATCAGACACCCTGACAGCTGCTCTGGGCAGCAGGCTCTGATCTGAACAGGCTCCCCAGAAATGGCTCTCTGGCCCCCCAGGGACTGGGAGGCTTCACAGCCTCCCAGCAGCAGGTATGGTGCTGGGAGGCTGATAATAAGGCAGCAGAGCCACAGCTACTCCAGCTGTGGAATAGCAGTGAGTGCATCATCAAGTGGGGAGCTTGGCTTGAGCTTTCTACAGTTTTCATGGCTGTGTGAGGAACAAAAGAGCCACTGTGGTGTTTTAATTAGCACCTCAGACTGCCTTCTCTTCTGCTGCCAGTTCAGTCTGTAATTTCTGGAGTACCTCTCCTTCATTTAAATAAAAAGTCTCAAAGGCTTGAGAGTCTGCATCTCCTCTTTTGTGCAGCTGAAGATCGAGGCTCAGGCATTTCAGACACACTGCTGCTAAAACACACTTAAGATTGCCTCTCCCTGCACATCAGCTGCTGTGCTCTCTCCATCCACATCCCAAACACCACTTCTGGTTCTCTCTCCACACCTTTGACCCAGCCTGTGTGCTCTGCCTTCTGCTCAAATCCTCAGTGTGCTCTTTGACTGGTCTTGAAGGGCAGCAGGAATATGTGTGGTTGGTCTGGTGGGCACTGCTGAGGCTGCTCCTCCAATCCTGGGTTCAGTTTTGGGGCCCTCACTCCAAGGACATTGAGGATGCTTGAGTGTGTCCAGAGAAGGGCACCAAAGCTGGTGAAGGGTCTGGAGCAGAAGTCTTGTGAGGAGCAGCTGAGGGGACTGGGCGTGTTCAGACTGGAGGAAAGCAGGCTGAGAGGAGACCTTCTGGGTCTCTACAACTCCCTGGGAGGAGGCGGGGGCCAGGTGGGGTTGGTCTCTTCTCCCAAGGACAGGACAAGAGGAAATGGCCTCAGATTGTACCAGGAGAGGTTTAGGTTGGACGTGAGGAACAATTCCTTCCCTGAAGGGCTGGTGGAGTCCCCATCCCTGGAGAGCTTTAAGAGCTGTGTATAGGAGGTGCTGAAGGTTCAGAGGTGACCTGGCAGTGCTGGGCTAAGGCTGAGCTGGATTGCCTTACAGGTCTCTTCCAAGCAAAACGATTCTGTGATTCTATAGTCACAACTTTCCCTTCCTTGAAATTGCCTCTGGCTGCATTTTCTTGCAGTGTATTACAGCCTCCCAGCCCAGCTCCCCAGCCTCAAAGCAGATGCAGAAACCTCCTCTCCATGCTTCACTTATTTAGGAAATACACTGAGCTGCATCATCTTCTGAGGGCTTTGCAGGAGGCTTTCTCGATGGCTGAGAGGAGAAGGAACTCATAGGAGAGCGGAGATGCAGTGGGAGAAGCAAAGTCAGTCTGGACACATTTTGAAAGGGATCAGCGCAAGGGCAGGGCTGCTTGCATCCTAAGAGGCATGGGAGGACACAGGCCTCTGCACTTCCCTTCCTATCATCTCTCTGTGCGTGACAGATGCTGCTCTGGGGACAGAAACTGAGTTCTGGAAGGAGACAATTGTAGGAGCTGAGAATTTCAAGGAGAAATGCTGAGTCTCCAGGCCAGGTTTGGGAATGGGGGAGCAGACTGAGACGCTGCAGCAGCCCAGCAAACCGAGCTGCAGCCACGGGTGAGGCTCCTGCTGGGCTCAGATACACAGCAGAGAGAGTCATGTCCCCTGCTTGGCAGTATTCCGGGGGAAGAGGTGGGTAAAACTCCAGGGAAATGGCCTGGCCCAAAGAAACAGCCTGAGGCAAACCAGGACCCTCCTGTGAGGGAAGGGTTGCTCTGTTGTTAGCCTGATCAGCTTTAACCACAACCCTGCAGCACTTTTCCTGCTTCTCTCCTGGAGATTCCTTCTCCCCACACACAGAGGGGATGGGGCAGTGCCCCACTCCAGCTCACTCAGACCCAGGATGGGGCTCAGCTTTCGCCTGTATGGCCATGAGACAGCACAGAGCTGCCCTGGGTGCATGCCGTGGTGGCTCTGGCCCTGGTGTTTAGTGGCTGTAAGGAAGAGGAGCAATTGCTGTTATCTTCTGGATATCTTTTTAATCCTACCCCGAGCCTGTTTTCTGTCAGGAGATGGAGTTGAAGGAATTCAGACTCTGCAATCAACATGGGTGGGGGATGTCCGTGCCTGGCAAGAACCAGGAGGCTCCGAGTGATGTGCTGGGTGGTTAATGAAGCCACCTAGAAAGGCTGACATATTTGCATTCATGTTGAAAGAAAACAATAATAATAATAATTTGAGGCTGTTGGAAAGTGCTGCTCTGGCAGCCCTAGAGAGTGCCTCTCGCTCAGCCGCAGGCACAGAGCAGCCTCTGCTCCTGCTCTGCCACTGCTGTTTGCACAGAGAGCAGCCTGGGTTTGGACTCTGCTGCTCCTTTCTGAGCAGGAACCCCAGACCACCCTGCAGCCCATGTCTCTGCCACCTCCAGCCTCATTTCCCAGACCCAGAGGCAGCTGCAGCTCCTGCAAGCTGCATGCCCAGGCACCACCAGCTCCACCACCAGCTCATGGCCACAGCTCATGCATGGGGCAGCTGTGGGGTGGGAGCTGAAGCAAGGAGACCCTCCTTGACTTGCAGTATCCCAGGCCCTTTCTGCTAAGCTGGGGAGCAAATCTCAGTTCCAGCAGATGCTCTCAATTAATCATAGAACTGTTGGGGTTGGAAGAGAGCCTTGAGATCATCAAGTCCAACCTCTAGCCTAGAGCTCACAGATTAAGTAGTATCTTGTAACAAGAATCCTCACAGCATTGCCCTAGCCTCCCTCCACCTTCCTTTCCTTTCCTTCCTTCTTTCCTTGCAGCCTCAGAAGCTCTCAAGTCAAATCTGGCTTTCAGCACTTCCAGGATTCAGTGGCCCCCATCAGAGAGGCTTTCTGGGTCACTTTCTCCCTTGTCTCACAGAAACAGCTCACTCATGTTCCACCAATGTCAAGTCTGAGATGAAAGAAGAGCCCCTGGGACCCCAGCTGCTGTAACCTGTTGCTGCCCAGCCTTGGCTGGCTGCATGGTTTCTGGCCAGGCTGTGCTGAGATCTTCTCAGGAACCTTGACTGCAGCAGGGCTTGGGCTAGGAGAAAGGTTGAACCTCCACTGCACACTAAAGCAGCTCCTATGTCCATCAGGCTTTGCCAAGATGTGCTTCACTGGAGAGAGAGGCAGCAGGGAGGAAGGCAACAGGGAGAAACAAGGAGAAAAACAAAGGGAACTGAGGACTGGGCAATTTCTGTCCAGCAATTGTCTGTAATAAGGTTTGACTGTATTAATTAATTGAGATGTGCCTTGGAGAGCAGGAGCTGCTGCTGCTGGAAGTCAGCCAGGAAGCCAAACCCCTCATTTTCTCTGCAAAGCTGCTGATTAGAGCAGCTGAGGTTCAGGTTCTGGGGAGCTGGGCAGCCTTTCAGGGCCTGTGACACGGCCCCAGGGAGAAACTGGCTCTCAGGAACTGCCAAAAGAGGTGGCCAGGGGTGGAGGTGGATGAAGTGTTGCAGTGGACAGAGCCAGGTTGTCCCTTCACATCCACTTGTGCTTTGTTTCCCACATGAAGCTGTAGTGCACATCTTCCCTGCCTGGGTAGGAAGAGAAGCAGCCACAAGGGTGCCTGCACCCAGCAAAGTTCAGGTCACTGCCACAACTGAGGCTACCCTTGAGTCCATCCTGTCAGTAACTGCCATATGGTCCTACCTGGGAGGCAGAGACATTGGTGGACAGGATGGACCAGGGCCACAAAATGTAACCTGCTGATCTCAAATAAGCTCTCCCCAAACACCCTGTAGGTACCAGGGACCTGTGCTCCAGATGGGTGCTGACAGAAATGTGGCTGTAAGGTGCCCAAGACAGAAAATCCTTCAGGCTGTTCCTGAGCCTGTCCTGCTCCTGGCACCGTGGCTCAGTCCTTGGAGGTCACCAAACATTGGTGGTCACGGCTGGGTGTGTGTGGCCAAGCTCATACCCCAGGGGTCTGTGCCTCTTTCCAACCCAAACAGCAGTGCTGACCTGGCTGGGACAGCACAAAATGCTCCTTTCCAATCCCACTTTTCTTCAAGGCAAAGCAATGTTGCTGCTTGCTGTGAAAGCAGTGTGGAGGAACCAGCAGGTTGTCTTTGTACCCTCAGTCCCTCTTATGTGTCTCCAAGAACAAGCCCCCCACTGTCACCCACAGAAGTGACAGAGGTCAAGAAACATCCTGCAGCCCTGTTGACCTGGCAGTGGAAGCCTGATCTGAGGTTGAACCAGCACAGCATGGACCCAGAAGAAAGAGAATCACTGGAACAGAGACAGCTCTGTGCCAGGCTCAGAGAGCCTCACCTGTGCCTCAGGGAATTTTCTCTCTCAGGGGTTTCCCGTGGGAGCAGAAGGAATCCCCTGTGCAGCTGCTCAGTTTTCTTAGATGCTGTAGAAGATGTAACCCCTGTGGATTGGATGCTTGGGGGTCTGGTTTAGATCTGACAGAGTAGAAGTGCTGCTTGCTGCAACCCTCACGACTCTGCTTTGCTTTCTATAGCCAGCATGAGATGATGCTGCACAGGCACGGGTGGGGTTCAGGTGTGCAGCAGTAAGAGATCACAGAATGCCAGCATGGAGGAACTGGATGCCACCTCTGGAGACCACCCAGTGCCATAGCTGGGTTGAAAGAGGCTTTTCAGGTCACGCAGTCCAACCCCTCTGCAGTCAGCAGGGTCATCTTCGAGCAGGGCAGGTTGCACAGAGCCCCTTCCAAACCTGAGCTGGAATGTTTGCAGGGATGGGCACCGAGCACTGCTCTGGGCAACCTGGTGCAAGCTGCTCACAGGAGCACAGGATGGAAGGACCCAAAGAGCTCATCCAGTCTAACCCCTGCCAGAGCAGGACCAGACAATCCAGCTCAGAGCACACAGAAACACATCCAGACAGGCCTGGAAAGGCTCCAGAGAAGGAGACTCCACAGCCTCTCTGGGCAGCCTGTGCCAGGGCTCTGGGACCCTTCCAGGCAAGAAGCTGCCCCTTGTGTTGAGCTGCAACCTCCTGTGCTGCAGCTTCCATCCACTGCTCCTTGTCCTATCCCAGGCAGCAGTGAGCAGAGCCTGTCCCCCCCGTCCTGGCCCCCAGCCCTCAGAGATTTAGGAACATTGATTGGATGCCCTCTCATCTCCTCCAGACTAAGCAGCCTCTGTCTCTCCTGACTCTTGCAGACAGACAGATGTGGCTCTTGCCTCTCTTTGTGTGTGATTGGCTCCAGCAGTGTGAGCTGTGTGGGTGTGGGAATGCTCTCCAGTGACTCCATGGCCACACACTCGTGTGTGTGCCCACCAGGAGCCTGCCAGCCCCACTGGGCACCTGTTTTCTGCTGAAGATGCTTTTGCCTTACAGCCCGAATTAAAGTAGGACTGCAATGGGAGTCGGGAGGGAGCCCACGAGAGGAGAGAGAAGATTGAGTATGTGCATATTTAAAGTGCTTTATGTCTGTGAATGTTTATTTGGGGAAGAGTGGAAGAGAGGCACTGACACCACAGATAAAAATAATACAGGGAAATACATCTCTTTTATTATTAAATTATAGATTAAAATAGGGAACGTGGGGGAGCACAGAAGCATCCATCTCTTCGTGGAGCCTTTCCATAACAATCAGCATAAAGTAATGTAGCAGTACCTGACAGCCTAAATAAAGATAAGAGCTGAGGCTCCTATCTGCACATTTATCTCCCCTGATCCAGACAGGGTAAAGAGGCATAACAGGCTCAGATAACAGCAGCAGCTCCCAAACCATAGGCAGATTTTATACTCGGTTACTCCACATAATGCCAACATTGTTAGGAAACAAAAGCACCATGAAGGAACATTTGTTCCTCCTCCCTCTCCTTCACCTTTTTTTATGTTTTCCTCCCTCCTCCTGCTCTTTCACCTTGTGGTTCCTGTGTGAAATACTGTGGGGCAGATCTGAAGCTCTGCACCCCAGGGAGCAGGCTCTGGCTCTGCAGGGCAGCAGGAGATGGGATGAGGGGAAGGAGAAGTGAGGCTCAGGTGGGTGCACAGAGGAAGCAGCAGCCAGCTCCCTCAGGCCCTGCTGCAGGCTGGCACCATGCCTACTGCAGTCAACAGCTACCCACCATTCGTGCCAAGCCTTTGCCACCCAACGTGTCAGGCACGGGGACAGAGAGGGCTGAGCAGCAGGTGGGAGGTGCAGGCAGAGATGCAGCACAGGCTGACCCAGCTGGTGAGCTGACAAAGCTGTGCCACAGCCAGGTGCTGCCAGGTGCCTGTGCTTTGTTGAGCTGGACTTTATCTGCTGCCACCCTGGCCCCACAGACCCCAGTGTCTGAGGCACAGTCTCACCAGTCTCAAGTACAGGGAGATAATTCCTTGCCCTCCTAGGCCTGCTGCCCACACTACTGCTGATCCAAGCCAGGGTGCTGTTGGCCTTCTTGGCCACCTGGGCACACACTGGGTCACCTTCAGCCTGCTGTCAACCACCACCCCCAGGTCCTTTCCCTTGGCACATTCAAGGTCACAGCACAGCCAGAAAACTCAGCTCAGGTGAGTTCCTCAAACGCCCATGGCAATATCCATGTCTGAAAACGTAGCCCTCCTCAAAAGGTGCAAATGGCACAGGACCATTGTCTGGGCACCAGCTGAGAGACAGCAGATGGCATCAGCAGCCAAGGCCATGCTGCTCTGAGGACCACACTTCTCTGCTGACATTGCTCAACTGCCTTTACTTCCAAGGAGCAGTCCTGAGCCCACCTGAAGTTCTGTCTCTGCCTTTTCCCTCTGTGCTTGCAGGCTGTGTGGGCTGCCTTGGTGGTCCCAGGAAGCTGCTTCTGTGGCTCTGCACAGATCTGCACCAGGTCCTTTAGTGCTCAGTTGGGAAGAAGTGAGCAGCACCATGGGAGGAGCCTGGATTTCTACCTCTGCCTTCCCATGCACCTGTCCTGCTATCAGCTTCACCAATTATTCCCCCAGTGGGCAGCACAAGCAGCTCATTCCCTTTGCCACAGCCAGTTGAGCAGAACAATACACCCACAGAACCAGGGAGTCATTTTGGTTGGAAGAGACCTTTAAGATCAAGTCCAGTGTCAGGTCACTGACTTCACATCAGCCTGTGGGACCTGAACATCTTCTGAGACTTCTATCAAATCTACCTCATCTGGCCAGTGGGCTCAGAAAGTATTTGAGGTGGGCCCAGATACACAGGAGTCATTTTCTCAGGACAGCACAGGCTGAAGAACAACATCAGCAGCTTGTGTGCCCTGAGCTGAAGCCAATGTTCATTCTTACTGGCCTGAAGGGGTTTCTCCAGGGACACCTATGTTGGGCTGGTTGATTTGTTATGAGAAGAGAAGGTTCTTGGCACCATTTGCTTGAGGAGACAGGAAAAATTTTGGCAGCAACTACCCAATTTTTTAAGAAAACATTTACTTTTGAGTCCCAGCATAATGCAAGGTGACAATTAGAGTGCTTGTCCAAGCCTGACTTGGAGCCAGTGCCTCAGGGAGGTTCCTGCCTTCCTTACCTTCATTTCCAGGGAGGATGGGGCCAGGCCTGAGAGCAGGATGCCTCTGGTCTGAGGAGCAGGGAGGGACTGGGAGGTGGAGTGGGCAAAGCCAGGTGTAGGGCACCAAGTGAAGGCTTATTAAAGAGGAGGAGGGTTCACTTCCTCACCTGTTAACAACGGGCAGAGCCCAGGGCTGGGCAAGCCTCTTGGCTGACCCAGAGTCATCATGTCTCACTGAGACCCCCCCCAGCTGTACCACCAGATGACCATTAAGGCCCTCAGCTGTGCAGCACAATCTTGCACGGCACCGGCACCGTGTGGGATGTGTGGGGCGAAAGGCAAAGGAGGGGTGAAGAAGCTCTGTGCAGCCCTCAGTTCCAGGTGTAAGGGGCAGCAGGGTGACCCTGTGCCCAGTGACACTGCTCCTGTCCTGGAGGCTGCCAGGCCCCTGGCTGAGCTGGCAGACACACCTGTGGCCTGCAGACCCTGCACCTCGAAGCACCATTTCATCCTCAGAGTCATCACCCACCAATTTCTGGGGTACAAACATCACCAAGCCCCAAGTCTAGCCCACACTGAGACCCTGCTGCTTCTATTTGCAGTGAGAGTAAGGAAGAAAAACAACCTAAACGTTTTGCTCCTAACACTCAAACCCTTTCCTTCCCTGCTTCATGCTGTTGCTCTCTCTCCTCCCCTCCCAGCCTTACAGAAGTGTGACTAATCCTCTGCCTTCCCCTGTGCTGTTACCTTGAAGGTATTTATAGAGTGGGATCATGTTCTCCCCTGTGTCTTTCTTGCCTTTCCAACCCTGGCTGAACCAAGCTTCCTCAGGTTGCTCTCCTGTGTCTTATCTTCCCTGAGGTCATGCTCACTGCGATGGGAAGCCAGGAAAGGCTTTGCCTGCCGGAGAGGATACTTCAGAGCTGATCCAGCCACTGCACAGCCTGTGCAAGGAGCTTGGAACAGAATCAGACAATCATTAAGGTTGGAAAAGATCTCTAAGATCATCAGGTCCAAGCTTCTACCCAACAGCCACACTTCTGAGGGAGCAGCTCTGGACGTGTTCATCTGCAGCCCCTTCTTGGGCCTGTGCCCATCTGGGTGTGCAGGTTCCCACAGCAGTCACCCAGCACCATCATTTCTTTGCAGGTGAAGTCTCAGCAAGGAGCAGAGGGGCAGAATGCCCTCACTGCCCCTGCTGCCCACAGGAGGCCTGGTTGACTGTGGCCAAAACCAGCTCAGCACTTTTAATAGGTGTGGCAGTCAGAGCCCCATGGCTCCAACGGCTCCTGGGCTTGCTGTGATTGCTGAGTGGCTTCTGTGACCCCCAGCAGCCAGCAAATCCAGGTCCCACCATCACTGTGGCTGAAGCCACCAGGGCTGCGGAACAGTTGGAAGTGTCCCATTGGATTTCTTCCTTTCCCTTTTAACCATTGGAAAATGTGATCCCTGGGAAAATTCGGAGGGCTCCAGTAGAGAAACAAAGTGCTAAATAATGCTTTAATGTTAGTTTCTTCCTTTTTTTTTTTGTTTGTTTTGTTTGTTTAATTTTTCAGTTGGATGCATTGAAATGGCAACTTCTTCACTGCTCCTTCCATCACCAGCTGCTGTCTTGGAGAACAAGAACCCTTGGTGGCTTAGGTGGGATTCATTGAACTTAAAGCAAAATCATAGACTCATAGAATCAGGCAGGGCTGGAAGGGACCACAAGGATCATTGGTACAAAGCATGCAAAACTAATCATTGATATTAATTTTGAAACGCAGGTGAAGATTGTTGCTAACTATGAAAATTGTTTATTACCATTCAATCTTGCCAGAAAGCTTATTTGCAAGGTTCAACATGCAGGATTTGGATGCTCACACACACAGGGAACAGGCCAAACTGGAACATTTGAGAGGGAACCAGCAGGTGCAAACATTAAAACTGGAAAGAGGTTCCTAGTTTCCATTATACCTCTTGCCCATCAGGGGACTCCAGAGGCTCCTTTCTGCTACTAGGGCAGAAAGTCACAACAGAATCTAGTTACAGAGTTTCTTAGAGAGAGACTTTGGATATTTACTCACAAACTAGTATCAGGCAGTACCCAAAGCAGGTGGAGGGATTGCTGTCGGTGGCCTCAAAGCTGCTAGAGGCTCTGGAGTTCCCCCAGGCTCTATTCTCAGGCAGCTGGGAGCCTGGCACAGCCTTAGACCTGCTTCCTCCTGGCTCCCCATTCAGCAGAAGCCTTGCAGAGGGGCGGGCAGGAGGCAAGGATGCAGCAGCACTGAGAGTNCCCTCACTGCCCCTGCTGCCCACAGGAGGCCTGGTTGACTGTGGCCAAAACCAGCTCAGCACTTTTAATAGGTGTGGCAGTCAGAGCCCCATGGCTCCAACGGCTCCTGGGCTTGCTGTGATTGCTGAGTGGCTTCTGTGACCCCCAGCAGCCAGCAAATCCAGGTCCCACCATCACTGTGGCTGAAGCCACCAGGGCTGCGGAACAGTTGGAAGTGTCCCATTGGATTTCTTCCTTTCCCTTTTAACCATTGGAAAATGTGATCCCTGGGAAAATTCGGAGGGCTCCAGTAGAGAAACAAAGTGCTAAATAATGCTTTAATGTTAGTTTCTTCCTTTTTTTTTTTGTTTGTTTTGTTTGTTTAATTTTTCAGTTGGATGCATTGAAATGGCAACTTCTTCACTGCTCCTTCCATCACCAGCTGCTGTCTTGGAGAACAAGAACCCTTGATGGCTTAGGTGGGATTCATTGAACTTAAAGCAAAATCATAGACTCATAGAATCAGGCAGGGCTGGAAGGGACCACAAGGATCATTGGTACAAAGCATGCAAAACTAATCATTGATATTAATTTTGAAACGCAGGTGAAGATTGTTGCTAACTATGAAAATTGTTTATTACCATTCAATCTTGCCAGAAAGCTTATTTGCAAGGTTCAACATGCAGGATTTGGATGCTCACACACACAGGGAACAGGCCAAACTGGAACATTTGAGAGGGAACCAGCAGGTGCAAACATTAAAACTGGAAAGAGGTTCCTAGTTTCCATTATACCTCTTGCCCATCAGGGGACTCCAGAGGCTCCTTTCTGCTACTAGGGCAGAAAGTCACAACAGAATCTAGTTACAGAGTTTCTTAGAGAGAGACTTTGGATATTTACTCACAAACTAGTATCAGGCAGTACCCAAAGCAGGTGGAGGGATTGCTGTCGGTGGCCTCAAAGCTGCTAGAGGCTCTGGAGTTCCCCCAGGCTCTATTCTCAGGCAGCTGGGAGCCTGGTACAGCCTTAGACCTGCTTCCTCCTGGCTCCCCATTCAGCAGAAGCCTTGCAGAGGGGCGGGCAGGAGGCAAGGATGCAGCAGCACTGAGAGTGCAATGGCAGCAGCAATGGCAGCAGCAATGGCAGCAATGGCAGCCCGAGTCTAACAGGCCTTTGGAAGCAGAGCAGCCAGTCAGGATGGCACTGTGCCAAGCTGGCCCATGCTGGGTGCAGCCAGAGCTTTCCTTCTCCTTTCCTATGGCTGCTTCCCCCAGCACAGGAGGAGGGGAGCAGGGGAATGTGTTTGGGCAAGGCAGGACACCTGCGGGCCTATTTTAGCCTATTTAGGCCTCCCATGACAATCACCCAGCTCCAACCCCCCTGCCATGCCCAGGGACACCTCACACTAGCTCAGACTGGCCACAGCCTCACCCAGCCTGGCCTTAAACACCTCCAGGGATGAGGCTTCCACCACCTCCCTGGGCAACCCCTGCCAGGCTCTCACCACCCTCATGCTGAACAACTTCTTCCCAACATCCAGTCTGACTCTCCCCATTTCCAGCTTGGTTCCATTCCCCCCAGCCCTATCACTCCCTGACAGCCTCAAAAGTCCCTCCCCAGCTTTCTTGTAGCCCCCTTCAGATCCTGCAAGGCCACAAGAAGGTCACCTGGAAGCCTTCTCCTCTCCAGACTGCACAGCCCCAACTGCCTCAGGCTCTCCTCATAGGAGGAAAGGTCTCAAATGATCACCTTGATTCAATCCATGGTCCTTGGAGATGATATTGTGAAGAGGGTAAATGTCCCTCTTGACCTCTCAACCTCTCTGCTGATTTAAAGGCAAAGTTGGGACCAGGTGAGAACTGGGGGGGGTGTGAAACCCATCTGCAACCTGCTGGGACCCTCCCTCTCTGCTGGGAGGGCAGAGAGTGGGGACCAAGGTCCACTTCTGTTCACTCAGAGTCCATCTACAAGGTGATCTTCTGTTGTCTTTACAAAAGCAAGTAAAGCAGAGCAGAAACTCCTGAGGCTTTATTTTAGTCCTCATTTTTCTTCCCCTGGAATTATCCTTAATAAGCATTTTATTTTCCACTTGCTATCTTTTATTGCAGTTTTTACTGGTCCTGATCTGTCACTGTTGTTCTGAAGCCAAATTTTGCCAAAAGCTCAGTATTTTTCTGGGGCAATGAGCTGCTTTTTTCGAGCCTGCTCTTCTGCTGGAGGCTTTTTGGGTTTGCACCCTGGAGCTGCACCCTTCTCTGTGGCACATCACTGAGCTCAGACCTCTGTCTTCAGCAGCACAGGTCTCTCACCTCTGCACAAAGCAGGATCCCTCCCCCTGTGTGTGGAGGATGGGAAGATTTGCAGGGCAGGTTGGGCAGCTGCTGCACTGGGACTCAGCTCCTGCCTGAGTACCAAGCTGGGGGCTGGGTAGGTGGAGTGCCCAGCAGGTGCTGCCAACAGTCACCTTGTTCCTGGCAGGCTGGTGAGAAATGGTCACCCCAGCTTCTAGTGAGCTGCTTCACAGGCTCAACATGCCCAGGTGCTGGGTCCTAGACTTGGGTCACAACAGCAGCATGAAGGCTCCAGGCTTGGGGCAGAATGGCTGCAAACTGCCCGGCCCAAAAGCACCTGGGAGTGGTGATCAGCAGCAGCTGAAGCTGAGCCAGTGAGTGCCCAGGTGGCCAAGAAGACCACCAGCATCCTGGCCTGGATCAGCAATGGTGTGGCCAGCAGGATCAGGGCAGAGATTGTTGCCCTGTACTCAGCACTGGTGAGGCCACAGCTCACCAGAGCAGTAGTGGAGTCCCCATCCCTGGAGGGGTGAAAAACCCCAAAGCTGTGCAGATGTGGTGCTGAGGGACATGGTTCAGTGGTGACCTGGCAGTGCTGGGCTAGTGGTTGGGCTTGGCCAGAAAGATCTCTTCCAAACAAACAGTTCCATGATTCACACAAACATCCCAGGACAAGCTCTGCACTGCCAGTGCCCCTGCCTTGCCCGTGCCCTGTTTCACACTCACACATCCGGTGCCAAAGCCTGGGAGACACCCAGAGGCAGATGCCATAGATGCCCATCCGTGGGGCAGTATTCAAGCAGCACTCTGGGAGGAGTTCCCTGGCTGCCTTCCCTTACCTGGGGAGAGATCTGATCTGTCTGTTTGGGTGTTGGGGTTTTCTGGTTGGTTGTTTTCTGTGTCTCTTCTGTTTCTAATTCATAGTTATTGTTAATGTGATAGTACATAAAGAACTGGGCTAGAGATCTGGAGCCCCTGGAGTCAGGTACTTAATTACTAACAGGCTTTCCAGCAGGCATTAAGGACTGGCCTGGCTGAGTCTGTAGGGAGGGAGAAAGAAGCAGTATCAGGAGAGGGAGATAAATGTCCTTGCATTAGTCCCAGGAGGGTGGTAGCTCTGCACTGCTGTGCCCAGTGCTTATGGCTCCACACTCCCTGCCGAGGCATGGAGCTGTCACTTCACATACACTTCCCCTGCTGAGACTCACATCAGGGGAATCCAACCCTTTGGGGCTTCACCAGCTCCAAAACGTCTCCCAGACCTTTGTGAACTTACACTTTCCCCCTCTCAGTCCCTGGATTCCCTATTAAGCTTTGTCTGCATCCTCTGCCCAGCCTCTCAGAAGCCCTTCTCCCCTGCTTCCCACCTCCAGACCAGAATCAGCTCAAGACATTCTCTGCTGTTCCATCCCCACCTCTTCTAGCCCTGATGGAGAAGTCTTATGATCCAAGTTTAATGCTGACCTTGGTCTTTTACCCAAACAGTAGGAGATCCAGGAGGATGGATCCTGGAGGGGCTGCTCATCTGAGTCTCAGGACATTTCCATTACTTTGTCCCTGCAATTAATATCCTAAATCCTCACCCCCAAAACCCCAAACAAACAAAGAGAAATCCCAAACCAACCAACCAAGAAAAGAGGTGATCTTTCCAACTGAACAGGAACAGACAGGAAATTCTCTGTGGATGGGGCATCTGAGCACATTTCAGGGGGTCCCTGGGGCAGCACTGCTTATGGCTTTAAGGTCTGCTAAAGCCCACAAAGCCTGATAAGCTCCTGAGTGATCCTATCATCTTCCCAAAGGCAAACCTGCTCTCTTCCTTTAGGTAAGCAGATATTGTCCTGGCTGAAAGCAAAGCTTCTCCTCTGGTGGGTGCTGGGAGTGCAAAGCTGGATGTGAGCTGGCACTGAGTGCTGGCAGCCCAGCCCCAGCCTGCCCTGGGCTGATCCCCAGCAGTGTGGGCAGCAGGGGCAGGGAGGGGATTCTGCCCCTCTGCTCTGCTCTGCTGAGCCCTCAGCTGCAGTGCTGGGGCAGCTCCGGAGTGCTCAGCACAGCACAGACAGGGACCTGTTGGAACAGGGTCAGAGGAGGGCACAGCAATTCTTGGGAGGGCTCTGCTGTGAGGCCAGGCTGTGGGAGTTGGGGTTGTTCAGCCTGGAGAAGAGAAGACTCCAGGGAGACCTGATGATGGTGAAGCACTGGCCCATCCCACCCAGAAAGCTGATGTGTCCCATCCCTGGATACATCCCAGGTTAGGTTGGATGGGGCTGTGACCAACCTGCCCCCGCCCGTAGACCTTTAGAGGTCCCTTCCAACCCAAACTATTCTGAGTCTCTTCCTATCCTATGCAGCTCAAGTTTCTCCTCATTCCACCTCCTTGCCAGGCAGACATCATAATCTTCACATCACCTTGAAGGTATTTGTAAGCCGTGAGCACCAGGACTCCCTGAGCACTGCTTCCTGCACTGGAAGGAAAGCTCAGCTGAGATGACTCTGCCCATGCCCTCTCTCCCAGCCATGATGTGGCTGTGACAGGCAGCCCAAGGTGTGCACTTTGTTTCTCAAGCAGCCTCCCTGGATTATCTTCTCTTACTAAGAGAGAGAAACAAAGCAAATGGATTGGAAGGGAGGGGGCAAGAAAAGGCCTCCCATGAAATTGCTGTAACTCATGTGTCAAATCAAGTAACCCTTGCAAGGAGGAGTGCAATCCCTCACCGTGCAAAGGAAACACTTAGGCAAACTCAGCCTTGTCTGGGGCTTTAGACAAACAGGTCAAATGGCTTTGATTCATTCCAAGCACTGTCTAATAATTCAGCCTGCTGCTGGGCTCCCCTCTCCATTAGGAGATGGCAAACACATCCTCCTAACCTGCAGCCTTATTACAGGAGGTTCACGGTGCGGGGATTTATGGCGCCGCGCACCTCGTGACATCTCTTTAAGGTGCCTTCTGCTGTGCATGCCCAATATCAAAGGCAAACACAGGCAGCAACCAAGCAAAAAAAATGCCTGGTGCTACAGGAGACATCTGCTGCCTATTTCCAGAGCGCAGGTAACCGAGTCAGCTGTGCAATCTCAGGGAGATATTGCCGCCAAGGCTGTCACGGCGAGCTGCAGTTCTCTTCCCGTGCGTGGAAGTTAAAATCTCAGCAGAAACAGCCAGGCTGTTACTGAGGCTTGTTTATCCAGAGTCACAGAGGCAGGCAGTGCTGAGAAGCCCTGAATTTCCTCCTGGCTTTTCTCCCTGGGACGAGACTGGAGAAGGGGCCAGGCTGGCTGCAGGCTGGGTCATTGTATCTGCCACACTAGGAGCCAGTCCATGGGACCTGGACACCAGTTACAGATTCATGGATTCATGGAATGGTTTGGGTGGAAAGGACCTCAAAATTATCCAGTTCCAGTTCCACTGCCACGGAATTGGAACTGGATGATCTTCACCACCTTCCACTAGCCCAGGTTGCTCAAGTCCTCATTCAACCAGACCTTGAACATCCCCAGGAAGGGGGCATCGACAGCTCCCTGGGCAACCTGTGCCAGTGTCCCCCCACCCTCACCGTAAAGGATTTCTTCCTCATCTCCAACCTAAATCTGCCCTCCTCAAGCTTCAATCCTTTCCTCCTTCCCCTGTCACTCCCAGCCCTTGTCAAAAGTTGCTCCCCAGCTTTCCTGTAGTCCCCTTCAGGTACTGGCAGGCTGCTCTGAGGTCTCCCCAGACCTTCTCTTCTCCAGGCTGAGCAGCCCCAGCTCTCCCAGACTGTCCCCACAAGAGAGGTTCTCCAGCCCTCTGAGCATTTTCATGATCTCTTCTGGACCAGCTTCAACAATTCAATTGCCTTATGCTGGGCACCCCAGAACTGGACAGAGTGCTTCAGGTGGGGGTCTTTCAAGAGCAGAGCAGAGGGGCAGAATCACCTCCCTTGTCCTGCTGGTCACCCAGGTTTTGATACAGCCAAGGATACAGTTATGGGTGATGCAAATGAGTGATGAACAAAGAGGAACTCATGGTGGAGCTGACGCATATGGAGTGTCCAGTATGGGCAACAGGAGGAGGAGAAGATAAAGCAAAGAGTTCAATAAAGGCTGCCACAGTCAGAAGGAATTTCAAAGCCCTTTATGACTGACTTGGCTCTATGTGAAATCCTCAGGGACAGGACCACATGAACTCTGTATGACTGGTGGCCCAGACTCCAGGTTTTCTCAAAAAAATCCACAGCCAACATCCAAGTGAAGGCTCCCTTCCCACGAGGCTGTAGCTGCCCTGTGTTTTCTTTGCTCTGATTAATCAAGGCTGATGGGATTTCCCAGGTGGCTGCTGCAGAGGCATCAGGCAGCCTTGTTTGATGCAAAGCTTGAAGCAAAACCTGATCATTTTCCAGAGGTTGTGTCCCATTTGCCATCTCTGAAGGCACCCTGGAGCTCTCCCAAGACCTGTCCTGAGCATTTGCTGGGTCCAGCTCACATCTGAGTCTCCAGAGACCTCAAGTGATGCAGTCAGGGACTCCCAGAGATGCTCCTGTTGCTGACTCTCTGAAGAGTTGAGCACTTGGCACAGGCAGCCCCAGACCTCCTGGGTTTTGCAACTGTTAGAAGCTAAACTTGGTTGAGGCAAAAGAGATCTGAAATGTGTGTGCAAAGCCTCCACGAGGCAGTCTGCAGCTCAGGCAGCTTATGGTTACAAACTGCAGCTGGGACAGAATCATAAAATCATTTTGGTTGAGAAAGACCTTTGAGATCTTCACATTCAACCATTAACCCAGCGTTGGCAAGTCCCCCACTAGACCACATCCCTCAGGACCATGTTTATACAGGTTTAAAATCCCTCCAGGGATGGGGACTCCACCACTTCCCTGGGCAGCCTGATGCAGGGCTTGACAACCTTTTCAGGAAGAAATTGCTCCTCATGTCTAGGCCTGGTGCAACTTGAGGCCATTTTATCTGGTCTGACCCCCAGCTGGCTCCAACCTCCCTTCGGGGAGCTGTAGAGAGGCAGGAGGTCTCCACTCAGCCTCTCTTTCTGCGGGCTGAACCCCCCCAGTTCCCTCAGCTGCTCCTCACAAGGCTTCTGCTCTAGACCGTCCAGCAGCTTTGTTGCCCTTCACTGGACCTGCTCCAGCAGCTCAATGTCTTTCTTGCAGTTGGGAGCATTCAAGTGACAAACACTCAGGTTTAGTCTTCTGTCTTTGGCCTTTTTCTTCATTTTACAAGTAACAGGAAGAGAGACCAAACCCCACCAGTTTCTCAGGCCTTCCCACAGCCCTTTAGCATCTGGACCTGTTTAAAATCCCATCCCAAAGTGGACTGCCGTGCCCTGGGGTTAAAGAGAGGACATCACTTGGCCTGGCAGTGCATGCAAGAGGAGCAAGTGGATCCTGTTTGTGGAAGGAGCACCACGAAGCCTGCCCCGTTCTGTTGTGCTCGGCACGCTGGAAGGCAGCTGCCTGCTGGTGTGTGTCACAACGACCTCCTCAGCCCATATGTCAGCTGCGGCGTGGGGAGAGCTGCTAATAACTCTGTCAAAGCACTCAAGGCAGGCAGGTATTGCAGACAGGATTTTCCAGTTGGATTCAATAAATCAAGCCCACAGCACAACTATTTTTATGGCGTCTTTCATGCAAACTGCTCCCCAGATGGCTTTGGACAGAAAGAGGAACATGTGCACCGAGGAGCTGCTGGGGGAGGAAGAAGAGGGATTTGCATGAAGGGAGGTGGAAAAAGATGAGACAGGAAATGGCCAAGGCAGTGTGGAGCTGGGGTTATTTCTGTAAGCCAAGAGGACAGAGGGGAGCACTTTCCTCCCCATGAGGACAGTCAAGGAGTGCACCAAGCACCCAGAGAGGTTTATTCAGCTGCTGTCTCTCGGGAGCCACTCATTCTCTCAAGCCACTTGCTGCAGACAGCTGAATCTCAGTCCCTCCACAAAGCTGCAGGTGCACCAGAGAGTGCAGGAGATGCCCAGGCTCTGAGAACACCTCAGAGGTCTGGCTGTGCCCTGTAGCTTGCATGGAAGCCATTACCCATGGCAGGGAAAGGTGTTGGTGCTGAGTGACTGCGGGACCCCCAGGGCAGGCCCACAGCTGGTGCAGGACTCTGCTCCCTGGGTCAGGCAATGCAGTGAGAGGAAAGGGACTCAGATTGTGCTGGGGAGGGTTAGGATGGACATTAGGAAAGATTTCTTTTCTGAAGGAGTGGTCAGGCACTGGGGAGATGATGGAGTCACCACCCCTGGAGGTGTTCAAGAAACTGAACTGAAGGTGGTGTTCCCACTGAAACTGTTCTGTGATTCTGTGACTTCTTCCCAGCTCAGCTCCAGCAAGCTCCAGGGAGCTGCTTGGAGATATCCATAAAGGCAACAACCTTCCCTAACACCTATCAAGCTCAGCAAGTCAGTTGTGATATCAGCTTTGGGTTGTTGGACTCCTGGAGGAGTCACTTAATCCTTGATGAAGATCCTCATCCTTCATGAACACCTTTGCTAATTTGCTGTGGCAGCAGCAGGTTCCCCTTACCCAGGACAAATGGTGGCTGCACCTTCTGAAAACCCTTTCTGCTCTCCATAAAACATTCCTGGGTCATTTTACTCCATCTTCTTGACCACCACAACCCCCTCCTGGACACACTGCCCCACCCAGTCACACCACCTCGATCTTCCTCCTCTCCCAATGCCCATCCATGGCTCCACTTCCTATCCACCTCTTCAAAGTCATTCTCTCAGCCATGATTTTCCACCCTGCTTTCAGCAGGGTTCCAGCTCATCTTTGAACTTTTGAAGCTGCGATGGCCAAAAGAGATGAAGGCAGTGCACATGAGGTGGTGGAAACGTCTGCCCAGCCCTTTCCCCCACCCACTATCACACAGCTCCCTCCATCAGTCCATCCAGGCTTGAAGCTCAGTGCCAGGAGGCGTTACCAGAGGGGATTTTGACAGATGTGTTTGGAACAAGGGAGCTGTGCTGGACGGGAGATTGGCAGGAACAAGCTCTTCACGGCTTTGTTCCTTTGTATTTTTTTAGTGTCCTTCTGAAAGAACTGTGTTAGCAGGAGAACTACCTTTGAATTTGTCCTCTTCCCCTGTTGGGTTGAGAAGAAAGAGGTCTTTTTTTTATTTTTAAAGAAGCAAAAGGAATATAAAGTCCACTGAAGGCAAAAGGAAATCAGAGATAACTTGCAGCAGAGTATTTTTATCATAAAGTGGCAAACTTTAGTGACATTAAAAGTCATGTTTTAAAATGACCAGGCAGAAAGTTATAAAAGTGAACAAGTCTCCTGCAAAAATGATGAAGGGAATTTCAGGCATGATAGAAATTGTCTGTGAAAATTGCCAGGAGAGCAGAGAAGAGATTTCAGCGGTGCCCAGTGACAGGACAAGGCCAAGTGGGCACAAACTGGGACGCAGGAGGCTCCAGCTCAACAGAGAAACCTCTTTGCTGTGAGCTGGAGCCCGGGAGCAGGCTGCCCAGAGGGGTTGTGGAGTCTCCTCCTCTGGGGAGATTCCAACTCCTTCCTGGCTATTGTGATCCTGGGCAAGCTGCTGGGGGTGCCCTGCTTTAGCAGGGGGGTTGGGCTGGATGATCTCCAGAGACCCCTTCCAGCTCTCACCACGCTGGGATTCAGTGGCTGTGGCTTCTGTCTCCAAAAGGAAACCAAACCTCTACTCAGAGTGTTTCATATTAATTATTAGACTTAGCTAGTACCAATCTTTACCCAGCAGTAATTACTGCTCCAGGCTCCAGAGGCATGGAAAAAAAATATTTCCTGGGTGTGCTGAGATCCTTGCAGAGGAATTTGCACAGGGTTTGAGGACAACCTGTTGAGGGAGAAGTTTTATTTCTCTTCTGCACCAATCCAGAGAGGCATAAATGTCCCAATCTTGTTGATGCAAATAATGGCTCTCTCCTGTCAGAACTGACAGGGACACTAATTTAAGGAGCTTTCCCCCTCTCTCAGACACTCTGGTGCTTTTTAGAAAAGATTTTTGCTCTCCCCCTGGGATCTGAGCTCCCCAACCAGGTGAAAAGCTGCCAGATGATCTCTCGTGTTCGACTGAATCAGTGAACAACCTCTGGGAAACATATGCCAGAAATTATGCTAATGACCAAGGGCAGTGGAACCTGACAGATAAACACAGCAGTTGTCAGCAGAAGACAGCCCAGATGCCTTTCTGAGATCCTGCCCTCCACTGTAATGGGCCAGGAATGATTCTTGGTCCCACAGAGACTTCACCACAAGCTTCTGCTTCCAGCTCTGGTCCAAACTTTAGTTCTTATCCTTTAGTTACTGTTCTGTTAGAGTGTCCTCTGAATGCTGCACAAGGGGTGGGCAATGCTTTGGGGGCTGCTTACAGGTGCACACCAATGTCCCTGTAAAATTAACTCTACCCTTTCTATTTAATTATATCAATGCTCTCTGGAGCATTCACTTTGCACTGTGTCCCTGCATGCCTCACCACTGCCCTGTGGGATTTCATAGAGTCAGGGAACACCTTGAGTTGGAAGGAACCTTAAAGATCATCCAGTTCCAACCCACCCACCGCAGGCAGGGACACCTCCCACTAGATCAGGTTGCTCAATGCCTCATCCAGCCTGGTCTTAAACACTTCCAGGGATGAGGCACTCACATTCTCTGGGCAACCCTTTCCAGTGTCTCACCACCCTCACAGCACAGAACTTCTTCCTAATGTCCAACTGAAATGTACCCTGCTCTAGTTTAAAACCATTGTCTCTCATTCTATCACCACAGGCTGTTAGAAATAGTTCCTCTGAAGCTCTCCTGTAGGGTCCCTTCACATACTGGAAGAGAACTATAAATTTTTCCCAGAGTCTTCTCCAGGCTGACTGGAGACATTTCCTTCAGCCTGTCCTCCCAGGAGAGGTGCTCCAGCCCTCTGATCATCCTTGTGGCCTTCCTCTGAACCCTTCACAACAATTTCCAGCCAATGCCACACAAGCAGGGGACACTATGGCAGCAATGTCCCTCTCCACAGCAGTGTGCTCCTGTTCCATCCTTGCTGCTGGCACTGGTATTCATGTGGTTGCTGGCGAGACAGGTCAGGGAGCTGATCTATTTGAGAAGTGGTTAAGGAACATAGAAATTGTGTTCAGGTCTATGAGTTGCCTGGTCTAGGTCACCCTGTGTGTCTGTGCCAACAAGGAGCTGGATATGAAGTAGCAGCAGGAGCTCTCCATCTGGACCGGATGATGATGACCACCTTGGAGAGCCTTCATTTCTCCAAGCCCTGCCTTCTTCACACATGATCCTCCTAAAAGTGGCAAGGGGCTGACAAACACAAAGGAAGGCTCCCACTGCAGCCTGCATGGTGTTCAGCTAACACAGATGAAGCCAGGAATTGCCAGGCTGAGGCTGCTGTCTCCAGTCCAGAACCCCTGATCCCTGTGGTGGGTCAGCCCAGGCACATCTAAACAGACAGCCCTCAGCCACCCAGAACACAAACATCCAGATGCATTGAATTGCATCTGCTGGGATAGAGCTGAGCCTGCAAAGGTCAAATGCCAGTTCAGAGATGAAAAGGTCCTTCTGGAGACCTCAGGATCAGAAGGCCAAAAGGTGAATGCTAGCTAAGGTGGCTTTATTCTGGGGTGGATTGGAGGCATTGAGTGTATCCATACCACCTGCCTGCTATTCCCAGTTGCATTGCTGACAGTGAGAGCTGCCCATTTGCTCTTTTCTTTGAGCCCACTTTCTCTCCAGAAAATCAATCAATCCACCAGGCAGTCAATCAGGCAGTCAATCAGGCAGGCAGTCCACCCGACCCACTTGGAAAATGGATCCTGCAGAGACCTGGACTCCCACCCAGGGGCCCTGTGAGCCTTACAGGAAAAATCCCCAGCTCCGAGGGAGGCTGAGACCTTTCCCAGCACATAGTGCACAGCTCTAGCCCCTGCGGCGCAGCAGCTGTCCCGGCCTGGGGCATGTCCAGATCCCAGTGTTCCTCCAACCCCCTGGAACAAAGCACTCCCTGGCCGGACCTGTTCCTCTTGGGGGTGTTCGAAGTCCATCTCCCATCCCCACGCCTTTGGGACTTGCAAGAGTTGCTGCTGCTGACATCTAGTGACTGGGAGAGCCGAGAAAGAGGAGCTACCTGGAGCTCTGGCAAAGCCATCTCCGCCGACAGAAAAGCCTCCTCGGGCTCTTCCTCAGGAGGTGGGCTCCCAGCAGGGATGCTCGGGGTGCGAGGGAGGCAGCGCTGGACCGTGCCGGGCGAGCCGGGATGTCTCAGCCACTTCGACACATCCTTTTTCCCCTCCAGTGGGCACCCGAAGAGGATCAGCGCACCCTCCCCGCAGCCTTCCCTAGTGAAGCACAGGCGTCTTCGAGGGTTTGCCGTCTCACAGAACCGCAGGGAAGGGGGAAAAACCCAAACACCAAACCCACAAACACCCTAAGGAGAGCTGCAGCCTCCCGGCTTTCTCCCAGCAGCCACTGTCCACTGCCGAGGGCTCCCAGCCCCGGGCTGCAGCCGCTCCGCGCAGCGCTCTGCCCGTGGACGCGGGAGGCTCCCGGACTGCAGGCAGGAGAATCGTCCGCTCCGAGCCGAGGAAAAGCAGGAGACGAGCGGGGTGCTCAAAGCCCAAGTGCTGTAGACCACATCCCGGTGGATGGGGTGGCAGCCCACGGGGACAGCCCCCGGTCATACCACCAGACAAAGGGCTGCTTTTGGAGCTGACGGAGGGACGGAGAACACGTCTCGGGATCTTAGCTCCCTGCTCCCAGGGAGCAAAAAAACAACCGCGGAAGCGAACACCTTGAGGACAGTCTAATTTAGGGGGAGGTGGGTGCGAGGGAATCTGCAGCAGGAACCCCAACACACAGGCACACAGTGCTGGGGTCAGAGCACTGCCCGGGATACGGTGCACATCAGACCACCAGTCCTGAGAGAGACCTCACGTTCCACCTTCATTCACACTGGGGTGACCCGGGGCCGTGCAAAACCCTGCCCTCACCTCCACCACCAATACATCCCTCCGAGCTCCTCTTCCCCGGCAAGAAACGTCTCAGTTCCAACCCCCCAAGCTCCTCTTTCCCTCGCAAGAGGCGTCTCAATTCCCGGGGTAAAACTGAGCCATTTCGAGGCAAACAGAGACTATCCAGAGCGACAGTCGTCAAGAACCCAGCGCAAAGGAGATAACAGAAACCTGGGAGATGCTACCCCACCGCTCCGAGGATGCTGGGCAGGGGAACACCTTCCGTGCCCCCGAGATGCTTGAAATGTGTCCCCCGATAGGCACCGCAAGCAGAAAGTTGCCGTCCCGCCCCCCCTCCCGCCGCTTCCTTTCTCCCGTGCTACTCACCCAGGAGGACCAGCGTGCAGAAGCAAAGGATGCCCCTCATCCTACCGCTTAGCACGGCTCGGATCAGCCCGACTCGGCACGGCTCGGACCGACCGGCCGGCACGGCTCGGTGTGGCTCGGGTACGGCTCGGATACGGCTGGGCACAGCTCGGTACGGTCGGCACGGCCCGCGCAGGCGGTGCCGGAGGATGCGCGGAGGCTTGGGCAGGGCGAGAGGCGGCCCCGGCCCGGCCCTCCCGGGGCGAAGCTCACACCGCAGCCGGCTTGGCCCCGCTCCGGGCCCGGGTCATACCCGCAGCCGGGCCAGGCTCCGCGGGCTGCCGCCGGGCGCTCTGCGCCGCATCCCTCCGGGGCTGCCGCCTGGCTGCTCCCTTCTGTAATGCTTTTTTTTTTTTTTCCTTTCCTTTTCTCTTTCCCCTCTTTTCGTTATTTCTTTGTGGTTTTTGCTTCTTTTTTTTTTCCCCCCCTCTCTTTTTATTTAATTTCTTTTTCCTCCCCTCCTCTTTCAAACTTCAGTCTGCGGGGCACAGCCTCCGCCGTGCCCAAGCGCCGGGGCAGCCCTCGCCGTTTTCCCGGGGCTGCCTTCTCCGTCGCCCCCGCCTCTCCGTGGCCCCGGCCCCGCGGGGAGGGGCTTGGCTGCCCGGACCCGCTCTTCCCCGCCTCTCCGGCCCCGGATCCCTGTCCCCGTGAAGCGAAGGAGGTACGGTACATTCACCGAACAGGAGCAGCTTGTGGACCCCGGGGCACGGCCCCTTTTACCCACCGCCAGCATCTCATCGTTCCCCCTCGCTGCCCTCCTGGAGGCTCCTGGCATCAGACCCACCTCAAATCCTCATCTCTTTGCAGCCTCAAAGAGGCTGCTTGCTCAGGATGACAGCCCCAGCTCCATACCCTTGGGATTTGTGCCTTGACTGTTTGCTATCAGAGCCCTGAAGTCTTGGGCTGCATCCCACACCCCTCCCAGCCACGGTACTTCCACTAATCTCCTGCAACACGATCACCTTCCAAATGTCAATAAAACACCTCTGTAAATTCAGGCTATGTGGTTCCATAACCTTCCATCCACGTCCCCACATCTCCTTTCCCAGGGAGTCCATCCAGTCTCTTAAGAGGTCCCCTGCCACCATCCCCTGGTGCTTCTCCCACCTCCCAGCCTCCCACACCCTCAGTGCCCACATCCCATCGGGTGACCCTGCTTTTGCAATCCAAGCTGCAGAGCCTGGCTCCTAGAGCCACCTCTTAATCTTTATGATGACAAGTGAGCCTCATTTCCCACAACCTCCATTTCATGCATGGAGTGGCTGAGGCACAAAATGTGAACTGATGTCTTCAGGTTCACCCAGCAATTAACTGTCCGACAGTCAGAAGCTTCATTTCCAAGCCAGTGCCCTGTAAACACAGCCAGCTCTGCTCCTGCTCCTAATGCAGGTTTGCCCTTTCAAAGGCCTTTCCTTTTTTTCCTCTCTCCTCTCCTCTCCTCTCCTCTCCTCTCCTCT
>WBNM01033585.1:14715-51025 GCA_013399055.1 Ramphastos sulfuratus | reverse complement strand
CTCCCCTCCCCTCCTCTCCTCTCCTCTCCCCTCCTCTCCTCTCCTCTCCTCTCCTCCTCCCCTCCCCTTCCCGAAGGTTTTGGGTGTTTTTGCCGGAGCTGTTCAGGGTTCTTAACTCTTCTTTCGTGCCGGCATCACCTCATTAATCCTGCAGCAAGTTCTCCTCGAGCACCAGAGGAACTGCACATTTTTATTTTTCATGAGCAAAACAGAGAAAGGAAATAATTTATACAGCTGTTTGTAGGTTTAAAGTATAAAGCAGTTGAGGAAATACTTCTTTTTCTTGTGTCTTTTCTTCCCCTCTTGGGAAATCAGAGGGAAAGTTGCACCCCTGCCTGCCTGTCCTCTGGAAAGCTTCTGCCACGCTGCATCCATGCTCACATTTCGTGAGCTCCTGGTCCTCTGTCAGCACCAAAATGCTGCAAACACCTGAATGTCTCCCATAATTGTATTTCACACCCAAAATTAGCATCTCCTGACCTGCTGGGGCAGGGAGTGAGGATTAGCCTCAGAGGGGCTCTCCTGCATGCTGGCCAACAGCTAAAGGGCAATGGCAAGAGCCTGGGGCCAGACTCATTTCAGTGGTGCCCAGTGACAGGACAAAGGGCAACAGGCACAAGCAAGAGCCCAACATGTTCCATTTGCACTTCCATGAGGAAAAACTTCTTTGCTGTGAGGGTGCTGGAGCCCTGGAGCAGGCTGCTTCTCTGAAAGGATTCCAAACCCACCTGGACATTGTGATCCTGGGCAAGCTGCTGTGGGTGCCCTGCTTTAGCAGGGGGTTGGACTGGGTGGTCCTAGAATCATGGAATCATAGAATCAGTCAGGAGTGGAAGGGACCACAAGGAGCAGCCAGTCCCAACCCCCCTGCCATGCCCAGGGACACCTCACACTAGCTCAGGCTGGCCACAGCCTCAGCCAGCCTGGCCTTAAACACCTCCAGGGATCAGGCTTCCAACACCTCCCTGGGCAACCCCTGCCAGGCTCTCACCACCCTCATGCTCAACAACTTCTTCCCAACATCCAGTCTGAATCTCCTCATTTCTATCTTGGTTCCATTCCCCCCACTCCTATCCCTACCTAACAGCCTCAAAAGTCCCTCCCCAGCTTTCTTGTAGCCCCCTTCAGATGCTGCAAGGCCACAAGAAGGTCACCTGGGAGCCTCCTTAGAGGTTTCTGCTAACTCACAGCATTCTGTGTGATTCTGTGAAAAAATGAGCTGGATAAAAACTTGTTGGAGTAAGAAAGCATCTCTCTGGAGTTGGTGGATGTTTTGTTGTTGAGGTTTTTTGTTTATTTATATTGTTTTAGTTGGTTTTTCACTTTTTTTTTTTTTTACTTTGCAAAGAAAAGTATATTCAAGCAAATTTCAAAATGAAATTGCAGTGAGGTGCAATTGAAGCATCTCACTGGGAAGCTGGGGACATGATTGCAATTTTCTGCCTTTTTTATTAATTATTTTGCAGATTTTTCTTTTTTTTAGTTCTATTTTTGAGGAAGCTTTTTAACCTTTTTTTTTCCCAAGGGAAAATAATGGCACTGGAACATATGTGACTTTTTATGGGTTTTGATTTTGTTTTGAGGTTTTTTTAACAAATAAAAAAATATTTTCCTTGGAAAAATCTCTGTTCTCCACTCAGGAATGAGATATTCATATGCCCTTAGTCCAAAAGCTCTGAGCTGCATCACCCCAGGCATTAGAAAAGGAATGAGCCTGGATCAGCCTCAGCTCACACAAAGGAGTGAAGAGGTGGGAGCTGAGGACTTGTTTTCCCTGGCACTGTCTTTTATCCCTTTGTTGAGATCTGAGCTGCAGGAAAACTTTCTCTTTGGTCCACTCAGGAGAGCTACATCCACCTCCTTCACCTGCACAGCTGCAGGAGGCAACCTGACTGCAGCCTTGCTGTGTCTTCTGGGCTAAGGACAGGATACAGCCTCAGCCCCCAGCAAGGGGAAGCTGTGAAAGAATCAGAGCTGTGAAAGCAGAGTCTCCTGGGCTCATAGAATGGCTTGGGTGGGAAGGGGTCTTGAAACTTCATCCAGTCCAACCCTGCTGCAGCCAGCAGGGACATCTGCAACNCCTCCCTGCCCCTGCTGCCCACACTGCTGGGGATCAGCCCAGGGCAGGGCTGGGGCTGGGCTGTGAGCGCTCGGTGCCAGCTCATGTCCAGCTTTGCACCCCCAGCACCCCCAAGTCCTTCTCCAGAGGGCTGCTCTTCAGCCCTTCATCCCCCAGCCTGTGCTGATGCTGGGGCTTGCCCTGACACAGGTGCAGGACCTTGCACTTGGCCCTGTTGAACCTTCTAAGACTGAAGTAAAAAAAAAAAAAAAAGTAGGAGCGTTTGAGGGTGAGGAAAGCCCTGGCAGAGACAACCCCCAACACCCATCCCAGCAGGGAGGCATTTCCTGCTATTTCTGTAATTCCATGTATGCAGGGGGGGTCAGAATCCATGCAGTGGGAAGAGCCACCCAGAAGAGACACACTGTGAAGAAAGAGGAATCATTGTTCCTTGCTGCCTTGGGCTCTGGGCTTTCTCCTGGTAGCTGGGTGGGTGGTGGAGTGCACACACACCCTGCAATCACCTGTTGCTTTTCCTGACAAAGGACAGGAGGTACTGGTCAGTCAGGTGTAAAAACATCCCACTGCTCCTTACCTATCCCTATCCCCAAAAAGCTGCTCCCCAGAGCTCCAGACCATGCCTTCAGCAAAGGCAATGAAAGAAAGAATTGTTTGGGTAGGTCCCTGGAGAAACCACTGGGCAGGGAGGGCACAGAAATATGCACTTGTGAGAGGGAAACTGGTTGCAGTGGAAACTGGAATGAAACTTGGTCTGTCTTGCTTGAGTAAGAGCCCTGTGGAAGATCCCTGCTATGCATGCTCCCAGTGATGGTCCAGTCCCCTCACCCCAAAATATCCACAGGCACAAGGCAAAGGGACTGTGCTTGATGACCCTAAAGGTCTCCTCCAACCAAAGCAACTCCATGACTCTAAAACCCAACCCCACCCCCAGTAACTGCAGATGTCAAGGAGGATGTAAGGGCCTTGGGAACTCTTTTATGCTCTGCACACTCTGCTGACCTTGCATGTCTCCAGGAATGGGGCCTCAGACACATCCCTGGGCAACCTGTTCCAGTACTTCACCACCCTCACTGTGCAGAACTTCCTCCTGATGTCCAATCTGTCCTGCTGCAGTTTCAAACCATTGCCTCTCATCTGAGCACTTCAGAACAGTCTTCCTGGAGGTCCCTTTCAGATATTGAAATGGTGCTCTAAGGTGACCCCAGAGCCTTCTCTGCTTTGGGACAGACCCTTGGATTAGACAGACCTAAGCCTGTGTTTTGGGTGTCAGGATGTGACGCAGTGTCTGGTCCAGCTTCCGACTGCCGCGGCGGAGCCACTTCCCCTGAACGCCCTGAGCTGTGTGAGCAGCCCTGTCAACAGCAGCTCACCAAGCTGTGAGCTGAGCTCTGCCTTTCTCTGGGCTGCAGTAGCCTTGGCAACTCTCAGGGGGGAAAAAAAATAACCTAATTTTCTCTTCCCTCCCTAAGCCGAAGCCTTTAATTTGCTTTCAAGTGAATTAAACATAAGCCTCCGTTCTTCTAATTCCTTTGTCCCAGTTTAAAAGTACTGACATTAATCACAGGAGTTTGTAGATTTCCCACTTCCAGCTCATTGTTTTAGTGTTTTTTAAATAATCTGGAGATTGACATTTTTACAGCTGAAATGCTTCCCTTCCCTCCTCCTTTTACTAGCATGGTGAGGTTGTGTTCACTTCTAACCTTCTTCTGACACCAAGGAGAGCAGCCTGTGGCCTGCTGCATAATCACAAGGTGGCTGTGGTTCAGAGCTGAGCTGGACTGGTGTGATGCAAGAGGATCTTCAGAAGCAGACAGAATCCCAGAAGCCCAGAAGCCCAGAAGCCCAGTGTCCCAGAATCCCATCACAGTACGAGTTGAACCTCTGGAGATCATCTAGTCCAACCCCTCTGCTAAAGCAGGTTTACCCAGAGCAGGTTGTGCAGGATATCATCCAGGCAGGCTTCGAAACAACCTCATCCAGGTATCCCCAAAGCCACCTTAGTCTCTTTAGTGTCCAGATGGGCCTCAGCTCATCCTGTGCAGCTGTTCGAGGTGCCAGGCACCCAGACACCACCAGAAGGCTGTGGAAGCAGCAGGGTTTGTTCTGCTCTGCATTTCCAGAAGCAGCAGCAGCTGCCTGAGTAGCACTCACCCTGCAGGGTGGGTTTGGTGCCCTTGGCTGCCCAGCTTGGCTGAGGAAGGAACGGCTCTGGTTCAGCGTTTGTGTGGTCACACTGAGGCCATCCTCTCACAGGCAGCATGAGCACAGGCAGGGGCTGGGAGCAGCCTCGTGCTGGTTTCTGGGCTGTCACTGGTGCTGAGACCCACAGATGTAGCCCAGGAGCTGCCTAACTTGGAGCCCTGGGGGGTGTCTTTGGCACTCTCTGCACGTCCCTGGTTCACAGAAGGGCACGGAGCTGGTGAAGAGTCCTGTGAGGAGGGAACTGAGGTCATTCAGCCTAAGGTAAAGGAGGCTCAGGGGAGACTTTTCTGCTCTCTAAACACCCTGCAAGGAAGTTGGAGCCAGGTGGGGCTTGGTCTCCCAAGGAACAAGAGATAGGAGAATAGGGAGGAGCACTGAGTTGCTGCAGGGCAGGTTTTAGTTGGACATGAAAAACAATTCCATCCCCAGAAGGGCTGTGAAGGCCTGGACCAGGCAGTGTCATGCCTCATTCAGCATCAGGCTGCTTTGCAGTGGCTCATGGCAAATCTCCATTTTCCCTCACGATTTTGGGCTTTGCTTTTGTTGCTTTCTGACACTCTCAACCATTCCACCATGCATTAAGTTATCTGAAAGCTTTGATCTTCCACCTGTGTCCATCTTTCCCATTCTGCTGGGATTTAGGGCATCTTCCGTGGAAGTTTCTCCTCAAGACACAATGTTTTGGGTGGCTCAGTACAGAGCATAACCCCAGGATCTCAAACTGCAAAGCAAAGTGGAGAAATGAACCTCACAGGAGCATAAAATGGGTTGGGTTGGAAGGGACCTTAAAGATCAGATTTAGGAAGAAGTTGTTGAGCATGAGGGTGGTGAGAGCCTGGCAGGGGCTGCCCAGGGAGGTGGTGGAAGCCTGATCCCTGGAGGTGTTTAAGGCCAGGCTGGATGAGGCTGTGGCCAGGCTGAGCTAGTGTGAGGTGTCCCTGGGCATGGCAGGGGGGTTGGAACTGGCTGATCCTTGTGGTCCCTTCCACTCCTGACTGATTCTATGATTCTGTGATCATGATTCTGTGATTCTGTGACTCGTAAGGACCAGGCTCAACCCATCATTTAAGGTGTATCTGACCCAGCAAGACCAGGGCAGCTTACCAGCAGCCAGATGCAGGTGGGGAACCATCACTGCCCACCTTAGCTCTTAAACCGGCTAGCTGCAAGGAAGGAGAGGAGAGTGAATTCTCCTGTGGGCTGTCCCAGGGGTGGGTTGTAAAGAAGATCCTCTTTGTTTCTTCAGGGAAAAATCCTCTTTTATCATCCCCATTCAGACAACATCTCCACAGACCTCAATTTAAATGGGATAATTATCTGGGTCCCTTCCAGCCCAGTCTGATTGATTCTATGATCATCCAGTTCCAAGCCCCTGCCATGGGCAGGGACACCTCACACTAGACCAGGTCACTCAAAGCCTCTCCAACCTGGTCTTAAACACTTCCAGGGATGAGGCACCCACAACTTCACTGGGTAACCCCTTCCAGTGCCTCCAGCCTCAGAGCAAACATTCTCTTCCTAATGTCCAACCTAAATGTACCCTGCTCTAGCTTAAAGCCTCTGAGGGCAAGAATGAGCACTGAGAATCCTGCAAGTTCCTAATCTCCACTGGCAGTAGCTTGGCTTCAAGACTTCACTGCAGAGGAGTGGTGCTTCATGAGCCCTTTGATCACTGCAGGTCTGCTGCTTCTGAGTCCATCTGAATCCATCCACTGCCAGGAGCTGAACCCTAAACAAGGAAAACACTCAGGTTGTTTTCCAGTGGGCTTCTGCCCCTCATCCCCTGATGGAAATTTTCTGTGGCAGTGCTTTGCAACTAAAAACGTTTTGGTTTTGAAGCTGGAAAAGATCCTTTCAGAAGCAAGGTTTGAGTCCCTTCTGGCAGCAATTAGAACCAGAGGGTAGTGCTGCTGTGAAAGCTGAGCCTCTTATTTAACTGTCTAAACACACATTTCATTTTCCTGCTTTTGGCACCTAAGCTTGAAAATTTTCTTCTTACAGGTGAAACCAGAGAGTTACAGAAATTGAGCCTGTGACAGGTTTTTTTTCTGCTTTGTGAGGGGTATTTTAAATAAATAAATAACTAAATGACCCCAGGAAGAGGTTCATTTATCAGTATTTGCACCTCTTTTGTTTTAACCACTTTGATTCAAGACCCCTCGTGGATATCAGCTCTAGGACATCCTGAGTACACCACGAAGACTTTGTTTTCCTCCACAGAGCCAGAGTTCACCAAGCCATGGCAGGTGGGCAAGTGTTAGTTGAGCTGTTTCTCCCCAGAGGCTCATCGAGGTTGTGCTAGGAACATAGCTTGCAGGTGAGAGAGGGCAGCAAAGGGACTCACACAAAACCTTAGCAGAGTCCTCTTACCACACAGGATGCTGCACAGAACAGTTTTTGGGAGGTCTGTGCATCCCTAAGCCCTGCTTTCCAGCCTGGTTCAGGTGTGAAGATGCCACCTTTTGGGCATAGCTCCATCACCCTATGAGGATGCTGAGGGCACTGGAGCACTGCCTGGTGAGGAGAGGCTGAGGGACCTGGAGCTGCTTAGTCTGGAGAAGACTGAGAGGGGATCTAAGAAATGTTTCTAAATCTCTGAGGGCTGGGGGTCAGGAGGAGGGGGTCAGGCTCTGCTCACTGCTGCCTGGGATAGGACAAGGAGCAAGGGATGGAAGCTGCAGCACAGGAGGTTCCAGCTCAACACAAGGGGCAACTTCTTGCCTGGAAGGGTCCCAGAGCCCTGGCACAGGCTGCCCAGAGAGGCTGTGGAGTCTCCTTCTGTGGAGCCTTTCCAGGCCTGTCTGGATGTGTTCTGTGTGCCCTGAGCTGCATTGTCTGGTCCTGCTCTGGCAGGGGGGTTGGGCTGGATGGGAGATGTACCCCATCTGTACCCCAACTCTCCTTCAGGGCCTTTCCCAGCTCAGGTGAGCAGTTCTTTGGGGCAGGCTCTACCTGGTTTTGCAGCCATGTGCCTCACAAAGCTCCCATCTCTGTGGCAGTCTCTAGAGGCTCCTGGGATTTGATTGAGCAAACAAGTGCAAAGTGGGAGCCTGGGGTGATCCAGACCTGCATCCTCTCAGCCCCTTGCCTTTCCTCCACCTCTTGTGCTGGTTGCCTTCCCCAAAGTGCTGCACAGGGCGTGGGGTCCAGCTTTGGGGAGCAGAAGAATGGTGTGTCCCCCAGAGCTAGCACTGTGGCCACAGCTCCAGAGACTCCAGGCAGTGGATCACCTTTCCAGCCAAGCTGTTTTCTTGAGCATTGAGTGAAGTGGAGGGGCTGGGAGGGGGATGGGGACCTGTGTGCTGTAGAAATGGGAAGAGGATGTCTTCCTCCCTCGGCTTGGGTGATAATGGGGGAAACAGAGCAGCCTCTGGCGAAAGCATTTCCTGAGGAGTGATGAGGTGCTCTGTCAGTTCCTTGTATTTGGGTTTGCTCCCAAAGGCTGAATTAATGAAGAAAAAATCAGCAGGGAAAAGGGAAATGCACAGACAGAGGGAAATGTCTCTGCTGCTGGAGGGGAGGAAGGATGAGGAGGCCATCAGAAGTATTTCCACATTTCTGGTTAATTGGACAAGTCCAGGCAGGTGAACCTGCCAAAGTCATTGATGAGCTGAGCCGTGGGGACCTGTGAGGTTCTTCCCACACCACTACCTTCCAGCCAGGTGGCCCTTGGACCTCAGACCCCCTTTGACTACTATTTATAGAACGATCCAGCCTCAGGCTGAGCCTTGGCACTCTGCAGAAGTGCTGCCCTTGCTCTGCACAGCCACTCAGGGGAGCGAGCAACAACAGCTCACACACATCAGAGACACTCAGCCGTATCCCCACCACACCTACCCTCCCTTGCCCCACCACTGCCCGGTACAGCTTCCCAGCCAGGGCTGGATGTGTGGAGGATCACTGTTCCCTACAGCAGCTCTGCCCTGCCTGTGCTGCCTGACAAAATCTGCCCCTCTGTCCCCAGAGCCAGAGCTGCTGCTTCCCCTACCCGAGGAATTCACTCTAATTGCCATAATCTGCTGCCTATTAAAACTGATAGCTCTGTTATCACTGTTAATAACAACTAATTAGCGAGGCTGTCACAGGGAGTGGTTCTGTAAGGGAAGGTATTTGTCCTTAACAGAAGGCACAGGGCTTCAAGGGCACGGGAGCTTGGGGACTTAGTCCCTAGCAGTGACAAGGAAATGCTTCACCAGCTTTGCTGAGAGATCCTCTCAAGCTGATCAGTGTCTAAAGGGCAGGGGGCAAGAGGCTGGGGTCAGACTCTTGCCAGTGGTGCCCAGGGACAGGACAAGGGGCAGCGGGCACAAACTGGAACCCAGGAGGTTCCACCTGAACAGGAGGAGAAACTTCTTTGTCGTGAGGATGCTGGAGCCCTGGAGCAGGTTGCCCAGAGAGGTTGTGGAGTCTCCTCCTCTGCCCCACCTGGGCATTGTGATCCTGGGCAAGCTGCTGTGGGTGCCCTGCTTTAGCAAGGGGTTGGACTGGATGATCTCCAGAGGTCTCTTCCACCTTCCACCATGCTGAGACTCTGTGATTCTTCCAGAGCAGCTGGCTTGGCACATTTGGTAAAGCTAAAGCATCCTCTGGAAAGGTATCACCAAAACCGCTGAATGGCAACAAACAAACAACAGCAAACAGTAACAGCGTCAGTGGCACAGGAGTGAGAGCAAGAAAGAGCAGGATGCAGGCAGCTCTGGAGAGATGTGAGGCAGGCAGGGGAGGATGCAATTAGAACACAAAGTACAAGGGGAAAGGATGAGATTCTCTTGGCATCTTTGGAAGTCCCAAAGGCTGTGCAGACCCTGAGAGCTTCGCTGAAAGCTGACAGAGGTTGTGCTGCAGAGTGAGCGATGCTCACAGTGTCGGTGATGAAACATCAACACTTTTCCCACAGTCATTTTTTTCCTGGTGAAAACCTGCCCAGCAAAAAGAAAAAAAATAGCCCACATTTCTCATTCCTAATTCTCTGATTTCTTCCATATCCCAAAAGCTCCATAAAGCAGAAGGTAAATGGCTGCTTTGTCAGGAGAGGGGAGGCACTTGAAGGGAGATGATTTCTCGCCCCAAAGCCTGATGTGTGTCACTTTGTGATGGGATTGCTGAGACCTCGCTCAGCTTTCTGCCTTTGAGAAACACACTCCCAGAGCTGCTGCGGTAGGAGCAGAGATTGAGAGATAGAATGAACCATTTTGGTTGGAAGAGAGCTTTAAGAGCATAAGCTCTGACATTAACCCAGCACTGCCAGGTCACCACTAAGCCATGTCCCTCGGCATCACATCTACATGGCTTTTAAACGCCTTCCCTGGGCAGCCTGTGCCAGGGTTTGACAATCCTTTGTTTGAAGAAATTGTTCCTAAGATCCAACCTAAACCTCCCCTGGTGCAACCTGAGTCTGTTTTCTCTTGCCCTGTCACCTTTTGCCCGGCAGAAGAGACTGGTCCCCACCTGGCTTGGAGGTGCTCAGAGCCAAGTGCAGCAAATTCAAATACCCGTGACTGGTTTTTTTTCCATGTGAAAGGACATCTTTAGGATCAATTCCACATCACAGATGAGCAGAGAGCATTCCCTCCCACAAGGCAGTGTTGAACTAGAAGAAAGACTGTGCAAACCAACCCCTCCCAAGCTCTGGTCTGTGCAGAAAGAGATGCCTTTGGTCCTGGGCAGGAATCCATCAGTGGTGCCTACCGAGTGGCACTTCTGCTATGAACAGCCACGGAGACCTTGCTCACTTTGGCAGTGAGTGCTGCTGCTTCCCCACCTTTGGTAACACCCCCAAATCTTTGCAGTCTCTCTTGAGCCCCAGCAGCAGCAATGTTGTGAGCAGATGGATGATCCCATCACGACTTTGCCAAGGTGGCCTCCTGCTGCTGCCAAGTTGGGGAGGTGAATCTGCTGCTTTGCTTTGTTTTACTGCCTCTGCCACTTCTGGGGGCTTGGCATCTGGTCTAATTTGTAAAGCAGAGAAAGGACTGGTCCTAAAAGCTTCCTTAATGGACGCTTGGGACCTTGTAAAGGAAAATGGTCCTGTAAAAAATGCCACAAGGGAAAAGCTTTTGGTTCTGTCCTTTAATCTTCCTCCTTTTCCCTTTCCTCTTAAAACTGCTGCTGGTAGGCCACCTGCAGCCAATATTCTTCCTCCAAAGTTGGAGGGGGAGCAATAGCACATCCAGGAAGGTCCAGCTCCCAGTGCTCCCAGCACTGGCCTGAGCACTCAGACACACAGCCCCGTCCCTTGGCTTTGGCACGCTGTGGTTACTCACTCTGGTTACTCACTGTGGTTACTCACTGTGACTGCCTCCACACTGGGCACTGGGGAGGCTGCACCTCCAACACTGGGTTCAGTTTTGGGGGCCTCCCTCCAAGAAGGACATTGAGGTGCTGGAGCATGTCCAGAGCAGAGCAACAAAGCTGGTGAAGGGTCCATAGCACAAGTCCCATGAGGAGTGGCTGAAGGGACAGGAGAAAAGGAGACTGGGCAGAAACCTTCTGGCTCTCTACAGCTCCCTGAAAGGAGGTTGGAGCCAAGTGGGGGTCAGTCTCTTCTCCCAGGTAATAAGCAGCAGATCAAGAGGAAATGTCCTCAAGTTGCTCCAGAGGAGGGTTAGGTTGAACATGTGGAACAATTTCTTCCCTGAAAATGTTGTCAAGGCCTGGCCCAGGCTGCCCAGGGCAGTGGTGGAGTCCCCATCCATGGAGGGATGTAAAAGCTGTGTGGATGTGGTGCTGAGGGCCATGGTTTTGTGGTGACCTGGCAGTGCTGGATCAAGGGTTGGACTTGATGACCTTAAAGGTCTCTTTCAGCTGAACCCATTCTGATTCTATTAACATCCTTGAAACTGTCACTTCTGCTGCCACTGCCTGCCTGGGTTCCCATTGACCACACAGCAACAGAGCTTAGGGCAGATGCTCAAGAGCTGAGGGTCAGAAGGCATCCTGTGGTCTGTGCTTTTATAGGAAGAGAAGCACATCCCTCTACAACTGTCCTGCTGGGTTTGAGCCTGTTTGCTTCCTTGGATTCACTACAGATCATTGCTGTCAGCACACGCAGATGTTTGCTCAGGAGACAGATGTTGTGAGCAGCTGCCAGCAAAGTGCCTCACTTTGTCCTTGGTGTACCTTGGTCTTGCTCTGACTTAGCTCAGGGGGATGTCTGGTGGTGTGATTCCCTGGAAAACATGGGAGGCAAGAGTGGGACTGGAAATCCATGGCAGGCAGGCAGAAGGAGACTGCACAACCTCTCTGGGCAGCCTGCTCCAGGGCTGTCTCGGCCTCACAGTGGAAAAGTTTCTCCCCACGTTGAGGAGGAACCTCCTGTGTTACAGTTTGTGTCCATTTCCTCTCACCCTATCACTGGTTAGCAGTGGAAAGAGACTGGCCCCACCTTCTTGACACCCACCCTCAAGGGATTTGTAGACATTGATCAGATCATCTGGAGTAGTTTCAGGCTTTTGTTTTTGTTTTTGCCACAAGGTAAACCAAGAGCAGCTTGGGTGATGCTGAGTTTTGCTGCCCTGAGCCCATGGGTAGCTGCAGAGACACGGAAACCTCTGTCCCACATGGCAGAGAGATTTCCTTGGGAAAAGAAACTTCTCCAGCCTAACAGGACCAGACAGATGCTTTCATTTGCAGCCTGCAAAGTGAGGGGTTTAGGTGCTGGGCTCTGATATCATAATGTGGCCTATTTTCCATCTTTCAGGCACGAATAAGGCAGTGTTGTGGCTGCAAATGCACCAGGTCCTGGAGCAAGTGTGGCTCTCTGGGGCTCTCCTTTCAGCCAACCCCGGGGCCAGGCAATGGCAAGAAGTGCTCTGGGAGGCCAGCAGGAGCTGCTGACTGCCCGCAGGAGCAGCCTGCAAGCCTCGGGGAGGAGCTGGCAGCTTCGGCCTCCGTGTCCACCCTTTGGATGGACATTTGGATGGGCAAGCTCCTGAGCTGCACCCCAGGATCCCCAACATGCTGGAAGCCATCAGCCCCAAGTGGGTCCTTCACAGGGGACAGCTGTAACCTCTGAGTGCCAGACTGGCAGGAGGAGAGCTCTGTGCAGGGGAGGTCTGAGCCTTGGCTGGCCCTTTGCACATTGCCACACTGAGCCAGAGCAGTGTTCTCCACCTTGGTGCCTGGCAGAGATTCATCCACTCTCGGCAAAGGCTTGGGATGGTGCAAAGCAGCAGAGAACAAACCTCCCTTCTCATTTGGATTCGGGAGGGAGCATTTTCTGCACCTGAGGGTTTGCTAACTCAGGTCCCTGCTCAGCCTCAGTCTGGCCTCAGGTCATTGCAGTTTGACTGCTCCAGTGTCTGTGGCAGGGAGATGTTAAAGCATCCCAGAGCAGGCTCCTTGTGCACGCTGCCCTTGTCACTCATCTTGTCCTCCCTTTTGCTGCCCAGCAATGAAAAATGAAAGAAACAGAATAAAAATACCCTGCTGCACGAATTGGACTTGTCCTGTTTGGAGGCTCTGCTGCCTCTGATGATTTTGGGAGGCATTCCTGGAGAGCAGGGAGATGTTTCCTGCAGAATTCAGATCCAGGCTTTGATTTGAGGTACATTTCAAAGTGCTCAGATCTTGTCTTGGATTAGGAGGAATTTGGATCTGCCTTTGGCAGCCATTTCCACAGTTTGGAGAATTCAGAGCCAGAAGCTGGCACAGATTTCAAAGCTCTTTTTCATGACTCTTCAGGGCCTTGTTGTTATCTCAAATGATGTAAGCACAGCCCAGAGGCAGGTTTGAACTGAAACTTTCGAGACCCTTTCCAAGTTTTCTAAGATATTCCAAGATTTTGACTTTGCCAACCTTTAAGGTGAGCATGTCTGGCAAATGTTTTGTTCTTTCCTGCAAGCAGAGATAAAAAAGTCAAAACAAACCCAACTGAAAAAGAAAAAAAAAAAAAAAAAAAGCTTCTGTTCTTTCAAGGGTAAAAAAAAATAAACCTTCCATGAACCCAGTGTTGTGTGAGGCTCTGGCAAAAAGCTTCCCTGAGCTCAGCCTGGGGTGAGCAATGTGAGGCTTTGCAGAGGGAGCAGGCAGTGTTCCCCCCCATAAATAAACAAACCAAAATGGTTTCATCCCTCTGCAATCACTCTTCCAAGGGTATCATTGTGAACGTTTTAACAGCTGCCCCCTGGCTGCACTGTCACTTTTCAGTGTCCTCAATCACCTTCCAGGAGAGACCCTGCCGAAGTCTGCTTCCCTTGGAGCCTTAGTGCCCAGCCCTGCTCAGCCCGGATCGGGTGACTGATGGATGTCGTCGCTGCTCCCTTCACACTCAGCCAGCTCAGGACATCTCACACCTCCATGGTTCCCCCTGGCACTTTGTGCTCTCTGCAAGGCCAATGCCCAGACAATTTGTTCCCTCTGATGGCTTCCAACCTCTCTGCTGGGCCAAAGACTCCTGCAGCTCCTCCTGGAAGATGACTCATGGCATTACTGCTTCAGAGAGTGCTTTGCAGTTTATTAGAAGGGAATCTTCCATTTCATTAACCAGGAAGTTTTATGAGTTTGGGGTTTTTTAAAGCCTCGTAGCATCCTAGACCTTGTGCTCTCCAATTAGTGTTTCCAATAACCACTCCAATAGTGAGGGAAAATGTTATTTTCAAGGCCTGTATTCTCCCACATCTTCTCTCATGGCTTTTAAAATTGCATGCTGTGATGACTTTCCTCCAGGGAAGCATTGGAGGATATTCTTTGCTTCCAAACAGAATTATAATACATCCCCTTGCAGTTCATCTTCCCCCTGGGCTGCAGCATAGGAGCACAGCAGCACAGCTTCCTACCCCAGGATTTCATCAGCCATGATAATTTGCTACCTACTCCAGGAAACCAAACAGGAACAGAGAAGGATGTCAGCAGGAGATCTGCTGAGTTGTTTTTCCACCCTTGCACTCCTGGAGAGCCTTCTGTGGTCCAAAGGGAAAGGTGCTCAGCCCTGCCCCGGTCCTCGCCTGGCATCGCTCAGCAGAGAACCTCTTGTGAGACCATTTAAGCACAGACTGCCAGCCTTGGGAGGCACTGGGCACTGCCTTAGCACAGGACACTCCAAGGGAACAAGTTCTGCCCCTCTTCTGTGCTCACTGCCCTGTTCCCAGGGGAGAATGGGATCAGATGAAGTGCCATGGGCAGAGATGCTCTCCACAGGGAGCTGATGGGAGTGAGCTCTTCCCTCCTCTGCTGTGGGAAGAGAACAAGCTGGCAGTGACACAGTGTCATGTTCATTGGTTTAACCCAAGGTTCCATGCCCAGCACCTTGACCCAACACTGTCTCCAGCCCTGCCAATCTTCTAAGGACTGATTTGCTTCACTCCCCCAGCAGACTCCAGGGTTGCCAGCAGAAGCTGGTGAGCAGCTCAGGAAGCTTTGCTCCTTCTCTGTTCTTCTGTTGACTCTTTGTATTTTCAATCAGTGTCTATAAGCCCAGACTATTTATAATCAGGAGAAGGCAACTCCACCCACAGCACAGGAGATACAGTGTGCTTCAGAGCTTGGGAATCATTCTTTTTCAAGTCTCTGGTTTTACTGGAAAATCAATAAAAAGCAACTGATGTAAGTCAAGCCCAACTCTTCCCCTTCTCATTTTCAGAGAAATGAAAAAAAAAAAAAAAAAAGAAGCTGGGAAAAAAAAAAAACATTGCTCAGGGTCAGTCCAAAATATTTCCCTTGACCCCCTAATTAAATTCTGCAGTTCATTTCTAAGTTATTAAAAACAAACAGGTCCACTCTGAGAGAAATTCCACTTTGAAATGACAAATCGAAGCTGAAAGGTTTTGCTTTGAAATTGCTCTGGTGTTTCTGATGTGAAACACAAGACAGGTTGAAAAGAAACATTTTGACATTTCCCTTCCATCATCCTCATACTTTTATTTTCAGCTGAAGCCATCAGCCACACTCAAGCCACATTCACAAATAACACTCTGCCCCCAACCCTTCACTGCTAATTGAGTGAATTCTTGGTGAAAAATGACTCGCTGGACTCTAACAGTATTTGGTCCAACTTAGTCAACAACTTTTAATTTCTGCTGCCTTCCTTGGGAGTTTGCTCATCATCCAGCAGTGGGGAGGACAGCCACGATTTGGTGAGAGCAACCCAAAAGGAGGAGGAGAAGAGCTCACTCCCTTCCTGTCTGGGAAAGGGGAGAATGGAGAGGGGAAGTGACACAGAAACCTTTCTTGAGCAAAAGCTCAAAGCAGTAACTCCAGAAGGACTGCAGAGCTCAACTCATCGTCGGAGGTGCATTGGACAGTCTGGAGAGGAGAAGGCTCCCAGCTGACCTTGTTGTGATCTTTCAGGGGGCTACAGGAAAGCTGGGGAGGGACTTTTTAGGCTGTCGGGTAGTGATAGGACTGGGGGCAATGGAGCAGAGCTGGATGTTAGGAACAAACTCTTCAGCATGAGGGTGGTGAGAGCCTGGCAGGGGTTGCCCAGGGAGGTGGTGGAAGCCTGATCCCTGGAGGTGTTTAAGGCCAGGCTGGCTGAGGCTGTGGCCAGCCTGATCTGGTGTGAGGTGTCCCTGGGCATGGCAGAGGGTTGGGACTGGTTGATCCTTGTGGTCCCTTCCAGCCCCAACTGATTCTGTGATTCTGTGACTCATAAGGACCAGGCTCAACCCATCATCTAAGGTATATTTGACCCAGCAAGACCAGGGCAGCTTACCAGCAGCCAGATGCAGGTGGAGAACCATCACTGGCCACCTTAGCTCTTAAACCAGCTGCAAGGAAGGAGAGGAGAGTGAATTCTCCTGTGGGCTGTCCCAGGGGTGGGTTGTAAAGAAGATCCTCTTTGTTTCTCTTTTTAGCATCCCCATTCAGACAACATCTCCACAGACCCTAATTTAAATGGGATAATCAACTGGCTTGAAGTAAATCTTCATTGTTCTGCTGAGTTCCCTGCTCCTTTCACCCAGCTTTGTAAGTGCATCAAAGGGAGAGGGCAGTGCACCTGCCAGGTACACCCACGGGGAGAAGGAGACTTTGGTTTGTGCTGTACAGCACCTACCCCACAAGCACCCACATGTGTGCCATGCCCCAGCACAGGCCTCTCTGAGAGACTGGAGGTTGAGGTAGATTCTAGGAGGAAGAGTTGTGCAGGAGCAGAGATCTTGCCAGCAGCACTGACATTTCCAAGGGCATGTGGAAGTGTATCTTTGTCAGTCCCAACCCTGCGACGGTCCCAGCTTTGCTCAGCTCTCACTTTAAATGAGCTGTGATCAATTAAAAGCTCTGCTCACTGCTTATTCAAAGGACATATAAATCTTCAGAGCCTGATTTGGCTTTTGGACTGCCTTTGGAAGACTGAAAATAAAGCCTGTGCCAACTCTAAATATTTCATGTCTCCATGTTCCCAAGCTCAAATGAGTCTGAGGGCTCTGGTAAGCTGTAAGGAAACAACCCCAACAGAGCAGAAAAAATCTCTTTTCACCTAGGGAGGGAAAATTCCTTTTGGTTTTCTTCCCTTTTAAGGCAAATGTGGCCTTCCAGGGGGACAAACTCGAGGGTTCCAGCACTGTTTGTTGTTAGGTTGCTGCTGAAATCTGGCTGTAAAGAGCCAAAGGAGCTTCTCATTGGTATGAAATGATTTCAGCTCTGAAACGGAGATATCCCAGCAAGCTGCTGTGAAGCAGCTGCAAGTTGGCTTCGAGAGGTGGGGGATAGAATCCTCCCACCTGGAGATGCATCTTCCTAACTGGTAGCTCCTCTTGAAAGACAATGGGTGGAGAAGATGGAGCCCGTGTGACTGTTGTCTCTCCTGTCCCTGGTTTCAGGGTAAATGCAAGACCTTGCTTTCCCAGGCTGTCAATGTGGCACTTTGGAACGCGTCCCACAGGCAGTTACAACAAATAAATCTGTGTCGGGCTGACTTTCTCATGCTAATCAAGTCGTTGGAGACAGGGAAGACAAATGGTGAAGGGCATTGCCTGTGCTTACCAGGGTGGGATTGACATTTCTGGCCCTTGCCAGGGCTGGATTGGTAGCAGAGTGTCTGTAACCTTCCCTGAATTAGGTCAGTTTGGTGCTCCACGGCCGTGTTTAATAACCTCAGCCTGTAACAAGAAAAGCAGCTCTGGTGTCCTGTGTCCAGAGCAACTCTGCTGCTCAGAATCCTACCTGAGAGGTCATCTAAGGCAGGCAAGGAGAGTGGCTTCGTTTGCATCAGCTGATAACCCAGTCTGGTGTCTAACAGCAGAGGGGAGAGGCAAAGTTCCATAAAACCAGAGGGGGATGCAAGGGAAACTCATTACAAGCCCTCAAAACACAATGGATAATGACTCCTCCGTGGGCCATACTGCCTGCCCAGCCCAGTGGGCAGCTGACACCACATTTATCTTCCAAATGTTACCTCCAGTCCCTTAAAACACATTATCAGAGCAAATTGGTGTTGCTGGAGGACTGGAAACATAAACAGTCCAATTAAAATCTTTATCAGTCAGACAGTGCCTGAGAATTGAAGTCCTGTGCTGAGCCTGTCCAGCGACCACCGATGGCCCCGAAGATACACTCCTGAGAAGGTTTTGCAGAGGACATGTGGCAAACACCCTCCTCCTGCTGCTCACCAGCTAACTGTGGCTTGTTCTGGCTCTGTTGCCGTTGTTGTTGCTGTGTTTTGGTTTTTCTCTGTCCCCCAGCATTGAACATTCATTAGTCACAGGGGCGGGAGGTTAAACGGTTGCGTGCAAATGGCTTTGATCCCAGGCTGCATAAAGCTTCACACAACTCCTGCCTGGTGCTCCTGCATCCCCTCCTGCCCCTCTCCTCCTCCTTTCCATTATTCTTCTCCAGCAACTAACAGGACCGATCTTGCTCACTGCTTTCTGATCCCTGCTGCCCCTCCCAGCTCCTGCTTTACAGTAGGAGTTACTGCGCTGCAGCTGAGCGGGGAAGCCTGGCAGGCACCGAGGCCCATGTGGGACTGGCTTCTGTCAGGCTCTGGTGAAGCACAGGTGGCTCTGGTGCCCTTGAAATCTCACCAGTGTGGAGGAACTGTGGATTCTTACACTTACCTTCAAACTAATCCTCACCTCACCCTTGATCTACCTCTTCCCAGCTTCCCTCTGGACCTCAGGGTCACTGATGGAGGTATACGGATGCTCAAAGAGGCAGCAGGCTTCCATGGGCTGGGCATCCCACCTGTGGAACCTGTCTAATAGCAGAGCATGTGGGCTCTACTTTTATTCTTGTTCCTTATTCTGCAGCATCACAATGCTGCTGGAATGTCTTTGCTTCCTATTTACACTCTAATTACGGCCATTTGGATTCACATCATTTGAAGTCTTTAACTCTCCAAGGCTCTAAATCAGTGTACACATCTCCGTGTGATTTAGCTGCCCACTCTGATCAAGGGAGCAAAATGGGCACTTCTGGCAATGACTCATCACCTCCTAAGTCAAAGTCTAAAATAGAGCAGATGGCCTGGATCCTGTCTCACCCCATTGCCTGGAGAGGAAGCCCAGGGCACTAGCTCCAGTGGAGACTTCTACACTGCAGCCTTGGCCAGAGGAACCCACTGGAGACAGCCCTGGGTAGGAAACCCAGGACCAGGAGTTGGTGACATTTGATACATGCTCAAAAAAACCCAGCAGGAAGGATGTTCATGTGTATCCCAACAGGAATGCAGTGTTAGGATACATGCAGAAGGGAGGTAAGAGCCTACCCTAAACAAAGCACAAGGGTGGGGAACATGCAATGCATTTGTCTTCCAAAGTCTGTCCTCTGGGCCAGAGTATCAGACCCTCTTAGGGAACACTTGCACCAGGACCCTCATTCTGACCTCGAAGAGGATCAACAGAGCTCCTACTTTCTGCTGATGTCCAAGAGGCTCAATAAA
Source organism: Ramphastos sulfuratus (assembly GCA_013399055.1). NCBI lineage: Eukaryota > Metazoa > Chordata > Aves > Piciformes > Ramphastidae > Ramphastos > Ramphastos sulfuratus. The sequence continues at coordinate 31,925 of WBNM01033585.1, read as the reverse complement.
ACCTGCTCAACACACAGCTGGGAAAAGCATTGTCTCCTCTCTGTATTGATGGACACCAACCAAGATCTCCACCTCGGGGTGTAAAAAGGGCTCAGAGAGACTTGAGCTTTTGGTTTTCATCAGAAATATCTGTTTGGCATAAATTGACCTGTGCATCCACGAGCCATGGACATCCCCCTTTGGAAGATGTTCTTCAAGAAGCAAATTGGGTAGGGAGATGGATGGGAGAACAGTTAGAGGCCAGCCATGCACTCTATCAACCCTGGATGAATGAGCTGTCACATGGATCTATTGGGAGAGGGACACAGGCTGGTAAATTAAAGCCCTGACAACTCCTGACTCCAATGCAGAGTGCTAATTGGAAAGACTTCAACTGTTGCTGTCCCCAGGGACCTGTGCCTCAATCACAGACCTGCCCTCCCTGGGTCAGCCCAAAGAGCTCTTCTTGTCTGCTGCCTGGGGTGTTCCTGGAAGAGGCTCAGAAGGCTGAGGACAGGAGAAGGGATCTTTGCTTTGCTCCTGCATGGCTTCTCTCAGCTGTTCTCCCTGCTCCTGCATGGCTTCTCTCAGCTGTTCTCCTTGCTCCTGCATGGCTTCTCTCAGCTGTTCTCCTGGTTCCTGCATGGCTTCTCTCAGCTGTTCTCCCTGCTCCTGCATGGCTTCTCTCAGCTGTTCTCTTCTCCATGGCTTCTCTTAGCTCTACTGCACCTGAGTAGGAGCATGTAGAGGAAGGTCTGATCCTGGTGGCATGTCAGTGTTGCTCTCACCAGCCAAGAAGCAATGCCCCTGTGCAGGTCAGAGCCCTTCTGGTGGTGGCTGATGGCAGAGTTACTCCACTTTAAACCAAGAGGGGATCAGTCCTCATTGCATCAGTGTAATAAACACTGAAATTTCACACTCTTAATTATGGCTGTAACTGATTCCACTATTACTGGTTAAGAACCAATTATGCAGATTTACAAGGCCTGTGGCATTGTCTGTATCCAGTTTGATGACCCAACATGACTTGGGTAACACTGCAGTAACCATTAAGGTGGCACCTGGGACACTGCTGGCTCCTGCCTGGCTGGCAGGAGAGGACTTGGTTACCCTCAGGGAGCACCTATCCTGCTGCTGGTGGCTACCTTGACTTTGCTGGTTGGATCCATCTCATCTTGGTTGCTAAAACCACCTTGTTTCCTTTAGAGGACACTGAAGTCTCTGGCACCTGATGGCTGCATTTCTGGGCAGGTAGTTTCCCAGCTGAGTTGTGTGTGGCCACCCACCAGAGCTGGGCTCAGGGGCTGTGCTGCTACAGCACGAAGCCTTCCATCCTCTTTGGAAGCAGGAATCACAGAATGGCAGAATGTTAGGGCTTGGAAGGGACCTGCAGTGATCACTGAGTCCAGTCCCTGTGCCAAAGCAGGGTTTAAACCCATCAGCCCTTGTCCTGTCACAACAGACTTCTTAGCAAAAGCTCTGGCCCCAGCTTTCTGACTGTCTCCTTAGCACCAAAAGGCCACCAGGAGGTGTCCCTGGAGCCTTCTCCAGGCTGAGCAACCCCAACTCTCTCAGCCTGGCCTCACAGCAGAGGGACTCCTGCCCTTGGATCATTCTTGCAGCCTCCTCTGGACTTGCTCTAACGGGTTCATGTCCTCCTTGTGCTGAGGGCTCCAAACTGGACTTCTGTAGAAGCTATATGAAAACCTGGCACTGTGCATTTTTTTATCCCATATCATGCCATAAATGCACAGATGTTGACTTGGGGACAGGTGAAGCTATTGGGAACCTTGTCCTTCCCAGGAGGCAAAAAGTGATGACCTCATTCAAAACTGGCCAAGAAATGCAAACAAATCCTCTGCTCCTTCCAAGAGAGCCCCAAGAGCTACAATTACCTCAAGAAATCAGGACCACAGCTCTTTCCCATGACCCAAGAGTGGCAACTGAAGAAAATATTCCTCTGTTTCAGTTGAGATTGATCTCATTGGCAGCCTCAAGCAATGCAAAGTTTTCTCACCAAGTTATTGTAATTCCAGCTTCTGGAGACACTTCTCCTGTGGCCTTTTAGTAAAGGAGTATCTGTGGTAAATCCTTGTTCTTCTGAAGTGGAGGAGAGGAGAGGCACTGCTGCTGCTGTAGGATGGGTTACAGAGGCAGGGGATCAATGCCACCACACTGGGATGGAGGAGATAAAGGCTTGCTGCAGGAGTGCTGTTCAAAACATCCATTCTAGTTCATTGCTGCCAGACAGTCGAGCTCCTGGGCAGGGCATTTCATTAATGGTGACTGGGCAGCTTGGATCTGCTGTGGAGGGAGGGAGGAGTAAACACTGCTGCAGGGCAAGTCAGTGGGAGAGCATCTCTGGGAGGTCTCACCCAGAAGATGCCTCTGGTGTGTAACTTCAGGATGGAGGTGGCTGAAATGGCAGCTGAATGCCACTGCACCATGCTCTGACCTCACAGCAGTTTCACAGGGGTGGATTCAGGCATTTTGAGAATGTCTGGTAGTGAAGGGAAGGGAGGTGAAGGAAAGAAAGGGTGAGCTGAGCTCAGTACTCAGGGTGCCTCAAGCACTAAGCTCCAGCACAGCTGAGGCCCTGAAATGACTTCCAGGTGACAACCCTGGCACAATATGTACTAATGTGACTAAGGAAGCATCGAGGAACACTCCCCCTGTGGGAGCTGCCCAAAGGCCTGTGTGGTACCTTGACCTCCATGAAGCTACTCACAGTTTGCACCCTGAGCAGAAGAATCAGGCCCAAATTCTACCAGGCTGCTCTGTGTGGCTGTGCCCATCACACACATTCCAGCAGAAGGAAGGAGCATCCTCTGCAGGCTGATCTCATCCTGGATCAGCCACCTGTCTCATTGCACTTTCCTTCACAGCTTCCCAAGGACAGAAACACCTCAAGGAGGAAGCTTTGGCTGCCTCTTGGTCTCTGAGCTCCTGCCATGGTGCCATGCAGCCTCTGGGTTCAAGATGTGGACAAGTTGTTGCTGCCACATGGCTCCAAGTGAAGAGCCTGGCTCAGGACTTGAAAGCTGGGCAGGCCTCCCAGCTCAGCACCACTCCAGAGGCAATCAGCTCTGAAGTGCTGAGAGCTCAGGCATGAGGCACGTTCCCACTCCTGAAGCAGCCACTCTGCTGCTGTGCCTGGGACTTCACCCAAGCTGACCCTTGACTGACTATTCACACTTGGCTTTTAATTACTGTTACAATTAGCATTGGTTTCTTGGCTTCCTTTCCATGCAGCTTTGCAGGCAACAGAAGCTCTGTAGCCACTGCTCTGAGCTCACTGTGGAGGGAGAGATGCCTTCAAAGCCCAAGATGCTGCAAGTCAAGGGGAAGAAAGGAGATGAGCTGAGAACCAGCAAACATCGACCTGACAGAAGGGCTCAGGGTCCTGCTCAGCACCCAGAGGGAAGGCCAGCAGTGATTTGAAAGAGATTCCTGGTCTCTGGAATGCAGCTGCTCACGCTGCACCCGGACAGAGCCCCGATGAAAGCAGCAGCCTGGCGGTGGAAAGCAGAGCCTCTGGTGTTCATGTGCCTGAGCAGCTCTGTGACCTCTCGAGAGCTCTTCCCTCCCCTGCAGAGCAGCCCACACCTCCTTACTTGTGAAGGTCTAATGCTCCTGAGGGACTCAGGTCTCAGATGAGTGATGCTGCTGCTGCCACGCTCTGTGAGGACCACTGGAAGAAACAGCAACCGGAGCAGCGCTCAGAGCAGCTCTCAGAGCAGCAGAGCTGATCTCTCTGCCCCAGTGACACCAGCTCTTGCTGTTCACTGACCAGCAGGTAAGGCATGGGATGCTTCTCTCCATCCTGATCTTGGTTTGAAGTTTACTGGGTTTGTTTCAGACCTACAGAAGGCCTTGGGAACCCAAGAACTCCCTTGTCCCTCTCACACACTTCTGTCTCCAGATGAGTAGGGGATGCTGCCCTTTTCACACCAGCCTACTGCATCACTCAGCTTTCCAAACCATCCTGGGCTTGCCCTGGGCAGTCAGGCAGTGAGGACACAGTTGTATACTCTTCCCAAGCCCTCCAAGGGGGCAGGGACTCTGCAGCATGACCCCAAACCACAGCAGGCTCTAAAGGAGGATGGTCCTTGGCTATTCCTCCCTGCAGAATGTCTTCCCAGGGTTTCTAGACTCTGTCCAGACCCTGTCAGCAGTTGACTAGATGGCCCTGTCCCAGACACAGTAGCAGCAGTGGGGCAGCAGAGGCTCCTGCAGGAGGACACTCCTCTCTGCCAGGCCTGTCTGCCCAGCACAGCTGTGCACAAGCTGTGCCCACAGCCCTACCATGCCCAGCACCCTGATCGGTATCACCATTGCCCTCTCAGCCACTTAAAAAATGTGATTTGCATCACAACAATCATGCAAAGAGCATCCAGGTGAGCCTTAGAGTAGGTGAGGAACCTTTCCACCCTTAGAGTGATCTTACCAGAGCCCACCAGCATCTTGGTGCTAAGGTTTAAGGAGTATTTCTCCAGTGTCCCACGGCTCTTCACCGTGATGGGTCTAGCTTTGAGACCTTCTTGGCATTTGCTGGATGGATGCTGCAGCACACAAAGGGTTACTGTGCAGCAGAGGAGTTGATGTGGTGAGGACATACAAGGAAAGCATTAATCACAAGGAGAAATGTGAGGAATGTCCCCCTCTCTGAACCCCAGCCCTTGTTGCCAGTCTGACAGACCCCTCTGGCACCGGCTGGGGGTTGTTTCTGTCCCAGGCAGAAGTCAGCTCCAGTGCCAACCTTCCCCTTGCACTCTGCAGCCTTGGCACTTCCACCTTCTGACTACAGTGGCAGAAGCCTCACTGCCTCCTCAGGCCCCTGGGACCTTGCAGGGCTGTAGGCATTCAGACTCCCCAGACGCTGGGTCACATCATGCCAGGGAAAGTGTGCACCATGGTGTTTGGGAGGAGTGGCTCTTGCAGGGGCTGGAGAGACTGGGTGCAGGTAGGCAGTCTGAAGGGCAGAGGAGAGACACAATTAGCTCCATGCTTGGGACAAGCTGGGAGAGCAGGGCTGCACTGGCCAGCAGTGACGATGAGCTGGGCCAGGTGCTGGGGCAGTTGTGTGAGCAGAGGGAAGGTTACATCAGTAATGATGTTTCTGAGCCAGTCCTAAAGCCTTCCTCCCAGTGCCAGCTGTTTCCCCTTGCTGTGGGTCACCAGTTCATGGCTAGTTAGCTGGGAACATCCCCACCATATAAGCAGCTTCTCATAGTCCTCTCAGTGAGTGAAGAACATCACTGAGAAAGTTCCAGGCATGCAGAGTGCCTTCCAAGGGTCCCTCTCACATCTGCCCTCCACACAGCCTCACATCTCTTCCTCCAGAGTATTTCAGCTTGCACCCCGTGAAGTTCTCTCAGTTTGGCTTCTGTCCTGGTGACTGCAGCAGGTGGCACAGGAGGAGGTTAAGGATGGACACCTGAAAGCGAAGCTTTCTCTGTGGCCACGTTTCTCAATCCTTGCCAGCAGCTGAAGGGCAGTAAGGAGGGTCTGGTCCTCGGTAACTCTGGCTAAGCACTGAGCAGATGCGGTGCTGTGACTCCTTCCCCGCATTCACCATCAGATGGCAGAAGGAGCTTCTTACTCTCTGAGCTTTAAACCACAGCTCCGATGTCCCTTTACACCTAGGGAGGACTTGGAGGAGCGTTTCATTTGCTAGCAGAGACGTTGTGTCCTGGTGGTGAGCTCCACCCTGTCACCTAATTTCCACAAAACATGCGTTACACAGCTGAGGATAAAGGGTCCTGGAAGCCAAATTGTGTCCCCTGGCTCCTTCAAACCAAAGCTGGCCCCAGCTTGGCAATGCAGAAGCTGAGGCAGAGATGGGTACAGACATGGGGTTTGTGCAGTCCAAGCCCTCACTTTCATCCCTGGGTAACGCTCTGGATGAAAAGCTTTGGAGGGACATATTAGCACTCAAATATTCTTTCCCCTGGCTCTGGAGTGCAAATGCAGTCATTAGTTGGCCAACACCACAGGACTCCATGGGCCTGGACTCCATGATCTCAAAGGTCTCTTCCAACTCAAAGGATTCTATGATTTTACACCTCTATGATTCTCTTGGGTAGTGAGACCCTGGCCCAGGCTCCCAGAGAGGTGGCAGATGTCCCATCCCTGGAACCATTCCAGGTCAAGTTGCCTGGGGCTCTGAGCAACCTGCTCTAGTTGCAGACCTCCTTGCTCCTTGCAGTGGGGTTGGACCAGATGATCTTTTCAGGTCTCTTCCAATCCAAACCCATCTCCAATTCTATGATTGCCCACGTTTGCTTTAGAGCAGGGAAGAGCAGCACCTCCCTGCCTCCAGGAACTACTCACGGTATGAGGCAGCATCCAGGCTTGGGTGGTAGACAGTTTCTCCCCGCAGAGGGGTGCCAGGATATCAAAGGGGCACAGCAGGAGGAAGGATCAAAAGGAAGCAAAGGAGATGCTTCTGCACGCTCACCGCCAGCTCTGCTGGTCCCGGCTGCAGCAGTGATGCACACTGAGAACTCACAGAGACTGGAGACTCCTCTGGGTGGATTCCTGGTGGGAAATCTGCTGAGGTCTATAGATTACACCCAGCCATGACTTACTGTGGGTGGCGACAGTAGTGTGCTGGGGTCCTGTGTGTGCTGCTGCTCAGATTCCTTGTTCTTTGGAACTAGACTCAAGCAATTGCTACTGGAATGTTTCAGGAGTGGTTCTATTTGATAAGCTTCATAATCCTCTGATCCAAATGTAGAATCATAGAGCCACAGAATGCCAGGTGTTGGAAGGGACCTCTGGAGATCATCCAGTCCAGCCCCCCTGCCAAGCAGAATCACCTAGGGCAGGTCACACAGGAACACATCCAGGTGGGTCTCGAAAGTCTGTGGCCATCACTGAGGGTGCTGGAGCCCTGGAGCAGGCTGCTCAGAGAGGTTGTGGAGAGATTCCCAACCTACCTGGACGTTGTGATCCTGACAACCTGATGATCTGGGAAGGGCCCTTCTAATCCCCACCATTCTGTGGTCCCAGGATGGCTCTGGGCTCAGCCACCCCCTCGGTAGGGAGCATGGTGCAGAAGGCACTGACAGGGACTTGTTTGCTGGGTGTTGGGCGCTGATCCCAGCAGCAGCCCCAGGGCCAGGGCTGCACTAAAAGCACTGCAGGGGTGAAGTACCCTGAAGAAGTCCGTGTAAACCTGGCTGCACTTCAGTAGGACCTGGGCTCCTCTCTTCCTCTGGCTCCCTTTGAAGGTTTCAGCCTTTAACAAATTAATGGCAACGGGAGACAAAGAGGATTTCAAAGCTCCATGCCTGATTCTCTGCGCAGGTCGCAGGGTGTGTGGCACTTTGCAGCTGCTGAGGATCTGACCCAGAGGCAATTTGCTTTATTTGGGGAAAAAATTCCTTCCCCAGCATCTCAAACAGGTGAGCACAGGGCTTTAAATCCAGCCAATTACCTTCAGCCCAAACGTCCTTCAAGCACACAGGAACATGAGAAGAAAGTGCAGGAAACGTTCCCTAAGTTCTAAATGAATTCCAATAAGCCAAGAGCGGAGCCGCAGCTCATTAGCCTCACCGCTGTGTCCTGCTGCTTATTCCTGCCGCGGCTCTGCGCTCCCAGCAGCTGCTGCCGTGCGGGAAGACCCCTCCCGTCCCGGGCTAGAGACTGAGCTGCGCCCCCCCGGGCCTGCCCGCACTGCCCAGCCCTGCCCGCACTGCTCAGTCTTGCCCACACTGCTCAGCCCTGCCCTCTCTGCCCAGCCCTGCCCGCACTGCCCGGTCCTGCCCTCTCTGCCCTGCCCTGCNCAGCCCTGCCCTCTCTGCCCAGCCCTGCCCGTACTGCCCAGCCCTGCCCACACTGCTCAGCCCTGCCCAGCCCTGCCCTCTCTGCCCAGCCCTGCCCGCACTGCCCAGTCTTGCCCTCTGCCCAGCCCTGCCCGCACTGCCCAGCCCTGCCCTCTCTGCCTGGCCCTGCCTGCTCTGCCCAGCCCTGCCCGCTCTGCTCAGCTGCTGCACTCTCTTTGCAAGCTGCCAGGGCAGGGAAACCAGCAGACTGGTTCGGATAAAGACAGCCCTGAAAGCAGCTGGCCCCAAGGGAAAACGGTTTTGTGCCCACAGCCATGAAAGGTGCAATTTGTGCCCCCAGACTCCCTCCTGTCACCATCAGAGCAGGTGCTGCCACACGTCCCCTGCAGACACAGGGGTATTGCTCTGGGGCTGAGAAGTGAAGTCAGTTTGGGGTAGGTAGACCCATATTTGGGTAAGATACATGTACTAGAGAGCTGAAAGCATCCTCACAGGTGGGGATTTTGGAGTAGCTCTTACCCAGATTAGTCAGGTCACAGCTTGCCTTGCTGACAAGCTTTTGCTCCAGAAAAGGAGGTGAAGGCCTTACCAGCCATCTCCCCTGGTTAGTTCAGCCTAGGAGAAGCTATCTCCACACCCTCACTGGGCACTGGGGATGCCAGCAAGTGGTACCCTCCTCTGTGCTGCTGGAGGAGTCACCTTCCCCATGCTGCTGTTCAGTCTCTCTCTACCAGTCTTCACTGTGCCCATCCTTGAGAGCTTTGGGCTGAAGTGTTTCACAGCTGAGATGGCACAGCAAATGCCCACCCAAAGCATGGAGCAGCCAAACCAAAGTGAGCCTTGGTGCACTGCAGCATGCCATGGCCCCTTGTGACCCTCAGAGCAGTGTGCAGGAGCTGCTGCCTGGGAACACAGCACAGAGCTGGAAAACAAAGGGGAAAACCCAACCAAATATTAATTATCCCCCTTGAGGGAGTATGCACTGCTTCCCACCTGACTGCCTCACCCCTCCAGCATGCTCTGCAGTCCCCAAGCACCATGTGATTCCATTCCATTTATCTCTGCCTCATGTCTCTTCCCATCTTCTCCCTTTATTCCAGTATTGCTTCTCTGTCAGGCTGAGAGAGTTGTGGTTGCCCAGCTGGAGAAGAGGAGGCTCCAAGGAGACCTTCTGGGGGCCTGTCAGCACTTAAAGGGAGCTTAGCTGCAGGACAAGCAGTGATGGTTTAAACTGAGAGAGGGAGAATCAGACCAGATGGGAGGAAGACATTTTTTAGTGAGGGTGGTGAGACCCTTGCCCAGGTTGCCCAGAGGTGGTAGGTGCCCCACCCCTAGAACCATTCCAGGTCGGGCTGGATGGGGCTCTGAGCCTGCTGAACAAGATAGGACCCAGCCCTGGCCCCCATGGAGCACCACAATCTACAGACCTCAAGTTCTGCACCATTGATCACCACCCTCTGAGCCCTGTTCACCCAATTCTGCTCGTGTTAGCCAGGCTCAGACACTCAGCTTTCCCCTCACTGCCTTTACCAGTGTAATCTTATTGATCCAGGTGTAAAAATCGGTGGAGAGGAAGGAGGATGCTGAGAGCATCAGACACTGATGCAGAGCTGCAGCTCCCGCAAGGTCTCGCCGCTGCAAGGTGCTGGAGTGGTGCTGGGCAGCTTGGGAAGCACCACTGAGTGCTGGCAGCTGGGGTTGTGCCCTCATGGGTCACTTGCTGTGTCTGCACGTTTCTTCCAGGGTCCTTGCCTCTTTGCCTCTTTGCCCAGGCAGCACTCAGGGCTGTATGTCACACAGTAGCCCGGGTGGGAAGCTTTGCCCAGGAGGAGCCATACTGGGAGCAGTGGGCAGTGAGGATGTGATGCTGGGCACACAAATGCTGGGCATGTGACAGCTCTGGTCCCTGACATTTGGTACGTGGCAGACTTTAATAATGCCATTGCCCACCTCCAGCAAATGAGTCCTGGAGGAGCTGCAATTCTGATTGTCAGAGAGGGAGGGAAAGGGTAATTAGAAGCCCCCGTGGCAGGTAATGAGGAGGATGTGGGCACATGGCTGCTGCACGACCTGGGCTTCTCCTGGCTACTGGCTGAAGCACTCCTGCCCCTGCCAGCACATCCCTCCACACCTCCCCTCAGCCTGGAACCAGGAGTGACCTTCTCCCCAAACACAGGCAGAAGTGGACACCCTCAGCTCCCACTGCTGAAAGCATCAATTAGCACTAACTGGACGGTCCGAGGGTGAGTGCACAGAGCAGGGCGGGAGGACAGGGCCTGTGAGGCTCAGCAGGGTCCTTTCTTCTGCTGCTTGAAAATGCAGAAAGCTCTGTGCTGGGTGTAATTCCCTGCGAGTTCCAGCAGGATGTTTTCTCAGGATGGAACTTCGGACACTAAATAGCAAATTCCCCTGATGAGAGCCTGAGCAAAATCCCAGTGGTCAGAGGAGACACAGGTCTGGATTGATGTCTCTCACTTGCCTGTCCCATGGAGCATCAAGGAAACCTTTGCAGTGCCAAAAATAAGCCAGAATCTCTTAGATTAGGTCACCCATGCTTTTATTGCTCCCACAGTCACACATGACTCAACTGCTCCCCTCCAGCTTTTATGACAGCCCTGGTTTGTCTTCTCCTGCTGCCTTAGCTGGCAGTGCCATTTCACTTCCAAGAGTGGAGGATATTAGAAATTTGAGTGAAAATTACTTCCTCTGTGCATTGTTGTTATTTTTATTGCTGTCACTCAAGTCTTCTGTCCTCTACCTTTTTATGATCACCTACATTGAAATCCCCCCAGATTTATGTGCTGCAAATGGGAAGTGCTTTGTTCTTTAGATCCTGTGCCCAGCATCCAGATGGCCACGTTGTGATGGTCTGTAAAGTTTAAGGGCATTTGGGGAGCTAATAAGAACTTTCACTCTAAAACTCTCCCAGTAGCTAACCTTCATGCAGCCCTGACTGCCAGGTTTCACATGGGTGATGCCTTCACACATTGGCTGCCAAACTTTCCAATAAGCTCAAGGTCCTCTGCACAGGGATGGTAAAGGGGCAGCTCCCAGGCTGGGCTGTTCACCCTTTATGTGGCATAAACAAGAGGTTTCCATGACCCATTCTCTGGTGGCTGAATCTCAGCAGGAATGGTGGCAGAGGTGATAGGGACACAGAGCCAAGGCAAGCCAGAGACAAAGTCCACCTGTAAGAGCAGAGCCAAGTCGTGAAGCTGCCTGCTGGCGAGGAGGCAGTAAGGGGATACTCACCCGCTAGGAGGAGACCCAGCACAGGTCAAGCACCCACTCCAGGGTCGTTTGGGGCTCTGAGCAACCTGCTCTAGCTGCAGATGTCCCTGCTGCAGGGGGGTTGGGTGAGCTTTAGAGATCCCTTGCAGCCCAAACCATCCTGTGATTATTTGCCCATGGATTCAGGGGTGCATGGGAACAGCCTGGCTGAGCTGAGGAGTTGAACACGACCCCACGAGCCCAGCCCCTCCCAGGCTGATGAAGATGAAGGGGAGGAAAGAAATCCTGAGGCACAGAATGCAACAGCAAACGGGACCAATGCAGCCACTGATAAAGAGAAGTGATTCTGGTAGTTGGAACTGTAACTAATAGAACAAATACTGAGCAAAATGAGGACCTCCACAGCAGATCAGGAAAGGGGGAAAAGCTCAAACCCATAAGCAAATTCTTGAGCATTTAAGGAGCAAAGCTCAGCAGAGAAATTTGTTGACTATTTTTAGCTGAAAACCTTAGTGGATAAAGAGTTTCTGTTTGGGTTTTACTAAAGCCCTTGAACCCTGGGCTGCAAAGAGACACTGCTCAGCCAGGCTGCAGGGAGGGAAACTGGGGGGGGGGAAATGTATTAACCATCTGAAGAGACTTGCAGGGGCAGAAGACTGCAGTGGGTTGCCAAAGAGGCTGTAGGTGTGGGTGGGAAGATGGCAGAGGTAACTCAGCTGAGTTTCACAGAAAGAGATCATCAGAGGAAGATCTTCCAGGCTGCTGGAAAAGGAAATAAATGGGAAACCTGTTGTGTCAGATAACTGCTGCCAGAGTGCTGGGGACACTACTGATTCTTCTCCAGCCTTCAAGCCAAATCACAGAACCACAGAATGGTTTGGGTTCAAAGGGACCTTTAAAGCTCCTCTGGTCCAAGCTCCTTGCCACTGGCAGGGACATCTGCATTAGAGCAGCTTGCTCAGAGCCCTGGAAAAAATGATCTTGAACTCTTCCATGACATCATCCTATGCTAAAACCTGATCTTGAACTCTTCCAGGACACCATCCCATGCTAAAGCCTGATCTTGGACACTGCCAGGACACCATCCCATGCTAAAGCCTGATCTTGGACACTGCCAGGACACCACCCCATGCTAAAGGAGATGCCTCTGTTCAGCAGGAGAGATCACAGCATCGCCTCCACTGACTTCACTGAGAACACTTCCCTGGAGAGTTTGCACTCCTAGAGAACACAAAGACACCTACACCTTTAGCTGCTTTATTCTGTGATGTCTTTCCCTGTGAGCTGAGGTCCTCTAGGTAATGTCTCCTGACCACCAAAAGGGCCCAGCTCTCCCAAGAGCCTTCTGTTCCACTAGCCAGAACTGCAGAGGTGTCTCAGGTACCCCAGGGGTTCTCAAACATGGGCAACTGGCCCCAAAGTCTGCTCCCTTCTCTACAGATGCCATGGCCATGGCCTCCTTCAGTTCATAACAGAGACCTGTTGAACCATGCCACCATCTGCAAGCTGAATCCCACTGATCCTCCTCCTAGAGGAGTTTTGATCTGGAGCTATCAGACTGCTCAGGTGCTGTGATTCTCCAGAGGTGAGAGTTTCCCTCTCTGCATGGTTCTCCAGCCAGCTCCTGGGACCCCTCAGACAGAAGCCTTTGCAGCCCCTTGGGACGCGGTGCTCACCCCCAGGCAGTGCTGGCTTTCTGCAGGTGCTGTTCTCTGCTGCCTGGCAGCTGAGGGCCTTGCAGCTCTTCACAGCATCTCTCCCTGTCACTCCAGCAAGAGGCTGTGATGCAGTGCCATGGGCACACAGAGAGATTAAAAGCAGAGGCTCCAAGTCAGAGGCGTTTTAAAAATGTGTGTGCTCAAGTAAAGGACTTTTTAATGTTTTAATAACAAATATTACAAGAGATTTTTCTCCATGCCCAGTGCCTGCTGAGCCATCATGCTGAGCCTATATTTATGGCACTGTAAAGCACAATGAAGGCAACAGCACTAGGAATACTAATAGCCTCAAGTTTATTACACTAAGGCTGAGTGCTTCATTTTAATTGCATGGAAACATTTAATTTGTTAGATGAGGTGTCATGTAGTGTTCCTCAGGCACCAGTAACTCATATCCACACTGGGACAATCTAACAGTCTAGGGGAGGCTTTGAAATTAAAAGGATTTTACTAGTTCTTAACTGAAGGTGGGTGGCCAGGTTCTTGGGCCTCGGAGAGCTAAAGTGTTTCTGCTTCTCTGCTGCAAGGCTTGGATGGGGAAATCTGTGCCACTGCAGCTGCCCAAGGCAAAGAGTGAGCCACAAGGGTGTGAGGTCTGGTGGCAGTGTCCTGCGTTCTCAGCTCTCCTCATCTTGCTTTATGGGCCAAAGATCACAGAATCCCAGCATGGTGGCTGTTGGAAGGGACCTCTGGAGGTGACCCAGTCCACCTGCCCCTTGCAGGGCACCCACAGCAGCTTGCCCAGGTTCACAATGTCCAGGTGGGGTTGGAATCTCTGCAGAGCAGGAGACTCCACAGCCTCTCTGGGCAGCCTGCTCCAGGGCTCCAGCACCCTCACACCAAAGACATTTTTCCTTCTTTTCAAGTAGAACCTCCTGGGTTGCAGCTTGTGCCCACTGCTCCTTGTCCTGTCACTGGGCACCACTGGAAGCAGTCTGGCCCCATCCTCTTGCCCCCCACTCTTTAGCTACTGATCAGCATTGAGAAGGATGCTCACTGCCTGTCCTCAGGGCTGAGCCAGCAACCATCCAGCAGCCTTTGCTGCAGCAGTGGGAAGGAAGGAGGGGAGCTCAGAGCACACCTGGCCACTGGACTGAAGGCTTCTCCTCAGCAGCCCCCTCCAACAGTTATAACAGCAACACTGGAGGAGTAAAGGAGAGAGGAAAGCTTCAGACTGGGTTTATGGTCTGAAGTGATGTCAGACTGGAACACAACAGGAAAACAGGCATTTGGTGAGGGACCTGGGGCTGCTTAGTCTGGAGAAGAGAAGACTGAGAGGGGATCTAAGAAATGTCTACAACTATCTGAGGGCTGGGGGTCAGGAGGGGGGGACAGGCTCTGCTCACTGCTGCCTGGGATAGGACAAGGAGCAATGGATGGAAGCTGCAGCACAGGAGGTTCCAGCTCAACACAAGGGCAACTTCTTGCCTGGAAGGGTCCCAGAGCCCTGGCACAGGCTGCCCAGAGAGGCTGTGGAGTCTCCTTCTGTGGAGCCTTTGCAGGCCTGTCTGGATGTGTTCTGTGTGCCCTGAGCGGGATTGTCTGGTCCTGCTCTGGCAGGGGTTGGACTGGATGAGCTCTTTGGGTCCCTTCCAATCCCTGACATCCTGTGAGCTGTGAGCCTGTGAAATGAAACCAATCAGCCAAAATACAGCTAAGAAATGCAGAACTTTTCAGTATGTCCAGCATGCAAAAGAGATGAGGCAGAGGCAAACCAGGGCCCTCTGGAGAGCAGCTGGGGTCTCCTAAAGCAATGCCAACAGCTCCAGCTCCCTGCACAGCTCACACAGGCTCAGGCAGCGATGACGAAGGTGGAATAAATGCCTGAGCTGTTGAGATTTCATTTCCCTCTGGTGTCAGGGGATCTGTAGCTCACATTAAACTCATTTCCCCCACATGCTGATCCAACATGTTTGGACACTGAAGTTCAGAGCACTTCACGTGGGGGATGAAAGGTGATTTAAATGTTGGTGAGGGCGCAGAGAAGCGATGGCTGCAGGAGCTGTGCAGAGCAGGGGCAGGTACCTCAGCACTGCAGGGTGCAAGCCCAGAGAGGACTTTTTTCTACAAGATACACTGCAGCTCAGCTCTGACTTTATGGGCTCAATGCTGTCATCTCTCTGCTATGGAAGAATAATTCTCCCAGCAGGAATTACAAGGGAAGAGGAATATTATGCAGAAGAAGAGGCTCTCTGATCTCCTTAATTTCCACATTATCTCCTCTGAGGCAGCAAAGTAGCTACCATGGCAATAAGTAAACACAGTGAGAGGCACAGGATGTGAAGCCATGTGTCACTGACGAGCTGGACAGGCTGCACAGCTGGGCAGAGGCAACCTCAGCAGGTCCAAGAGCTGCAAGTGCAGGGCCCTACACCTGGAGAGGAAGAACCCCCTGCAGCAGTACAGCTGAGGGGTGCAGGAGAAGGACCTGGGGGTGGCCAAGCAAGGTCACCATGAGCCAGCAATGTGCCCCTGTGGGCAAGGATGCAAATGGTCTCCCTGGGGTGCATTAAGAAGACTGTGAGCAGCAGGTAGAGGGAGGTTCTCCTTCCCCTCTGCTCTGCCCTGGAGAGGCCACAGCTGGAGTGTCCAGTTCTGGGATTCCCACTCTGAGAACAGGAAACTACCAGAGAGTGTCCAAGAGAGCTTGCACAGATTTTCCTGCTGTTGTCCACTACAGAGAACAGAGGAAGTCCCAGGCAGTTTGAGCTCCTGAGGTTTTGCACTTCTAACCAGTGCTGCAGAGAGATGAGAGGAGGATGCTCAGGGGAGACCTCATTAGCCTGTACCAGTACACAAAGGGTGGCTGCCTGGAGGATGGAGACAAGGAGTCCATGGAAAAGACAGAGGGAAATGGGTGCAAGTTACTGCTGGGAAGAGTCCTGTTGGACTCCAGAAGAAAGTTTTCCACAAGAGAGCAGTTGTACATTGGAACCACCTCCCGAGGGGAGTGGTGGATCCCCTTTTGAACACGCAGCTTGGCAGGCTGCTGGGCCAGCCTGGTTCAGCTCTGCTGTCACCCAGACAAGGTGGAACAGATGATCCCTGGGGTCCCTTCCAGCCTGGCATTCTGTGATTGTGTGAAGGGCTGGAAATGTTAGATAAATCTCTTCCAATGTCTCAGTGACTCTTTTTCTTTGCGGCATTTTCTGCAGTGCTGGCACTAAGTCTGCTGAGGCCACAGCTACAGAAACTGACTGTCCCCAGCCACCATCCAGGTGTGGTCCTGGGGACTTGAATTGAGGGGCTGGAAGAAGCCCAGGGTGTGAATGGCTACTGGACTGCAGCCACCCAGGAGCAAGGGCTCCTATTTCATGAGTGCACAGTTCCCAGGAACTTGCATTCAAGTGTTTAAATTGCTCCAGAAACCTGATCTGAGCTCCTCATCCCACCAGAAGTGCTTCTGGTATGTCACCTCTCAGTTAATGGCTCAGGATACTTCCACCTTGGCCCTGCTCTGGCATTAGCACAGAAGCACCTTGAGGACATGAATAATTTCACCATTATAATCAAAGCATGGAAGGGAAGGTTCAGCTCAGACGTGGAGTTGGCAGCCCAGAGGCATTCAGTGATGTGACTGAGGTCAGCTGGAGCAGCACTGCCCTGTGCAGCTCTCCTGGAAGTCAGACCAGATCCTGTCCCTGTTTTCAGACATTATCCTGCTCACAGACTCCTTGTGAGTTATGGAAAGGCCAAGAATATTCACAAGGTCATCAGTGAATAATTCTGAATAATTGGCAAACCTGGAAAACTCTCAGGTCACTTTCAGAGAATTCATGAGCAGGCAGAGGGAAAAGAAAAGCAGCCAGAATTCATTCTTTCCCTGACACCTATCAGTGCTTCAGCTTTGAGCAGAGCAGCACAAGGAAATTATCTTTGCAGACAATTAATTCCTGTTCATGGGCAGCACAGAAAACCCTCAGCAGCCAACAGGTTTGTGTTTGAGGCAGCTGCAGGAGCTGGGACTCCACCAGCAAACCTCACGACCGAATGGGTCACTGCTGCCTTTTGTTTCTGCTCCCCACATCTGTTCATGGCCTCCCAGTCCTGCTCTGACAGTGGTGCTCAGGGACTCCTCTGTGATCTGATTTGGCTCCTCAGTCCAGCAGAATATCAGCCTCCTGTTGGTCCCAGGCAGCATCAGTGGACTCAGCTGGCTTCAGAGGTTACCTTTCTATGGCCATGGAGTAAACATTCCCAGCACTGTTGCTGCCCCAGGTCTGCTTTTCATAGAATCATAGAATGGGAAGGTTGGAAGGGACCTCAAAGCTCAGCCAGTTCCAACCCCCTGCCATAGGCAGGGACACCTCCCACTAGCACAGGTCACTCAGGGCCTCATCCAACCTGGCCTTGAACACCTCCAGGGAGGTTGTGGAGCACAGAAGCACCCAACATGATCAAAGATCAAAGATCCCATTCTGTGCTTCTGTGCTCCACAACCTCCCTGGGCAACCTGTGCCAGTGTCTCACCACCCTCACTGCAAACAACTTC
>WBNM01033585.1:0-14658 GCA_013399055.1 Ramphastos sulfuratus | reverse complement strand
CTGGATGGATCCCTGCCCTCTAGCAAGTTGACTGTGCCACACAGCTTGGTGCCATTTTGAGCAGCTCAGGAGAGCAAGCTGTGGGAAACTGCTGGATGGAGCTGAGTGTAGAGTTCTCTCCATCAAGCACCTTGGATTGGATGGCTCCATCCGGCCTACACAGTCCTCCAACACCATCCCTGAAGGCTTTGCATCCCCAGGTGACACTCAGGGAGTGCAACCAAGCCAAGTGTGTGGCACAATGGTCCCCTTGCTATTCCAGACAGGTGGAGCTGGAGGAGACACACAGTGAGGTGGGGTCTGGGGGTTGGTCTCTTCTGCCAAGTCACAAGCAATAGGACCTCAGGAAATAGCCTCAGGTTGCCCCAGGGGAGGTTTAGTTTGGACATTAGGAAAAAGGGTTGTGAAGCTCTGGCCCAGGCTGCCCAGAGTCCTGGGGAGAGTGTTGCAGCCCCCATCCCTGGAGTGGTTTCAGAGCTGTGTAGATGTAATGCTGAGGGCCATGGCTTAGTGCTGGGTGCTGGGTTCAGGGTTGGATGTGATGATCTAAAAGGTCTCTACCAACCAAAGCAATTCTGTCACTCTGTGCTAAGGACCTGAACTGCACAGGTAGGAATCTGGCAATGAGCATCTCCTTTTGTAACTCTTGACCAATGGGTCAAGCAAATTTGCAGTTCTCCTCTTATGCACCAATGAATGTATCATAGGAGAATAATTTGTCTCTCCATGCCAAAATAAGTCTATCCAGAAGAGGGTGGGGGGCACAGCCTTCTGTCCTTTCTCAGGCAAAGACAAAGGTACTTTGTGCCTGATTTGAATTTCAGACAAACATTTAACAGATCACTTTGCTTCCCCAAATGCACAGCACAGCCTCTAAGAGCCAGCAAAATTGCTATAAATTAAAGTTAAATGTCAAGAAGGCAAAGATGTGCAGGAATGCAGGAGACAGTCTCTGTGCAATTGGGGTTATTACCGAGCTGCTTTTACCCACTTTGCTTGCATATTGTTAAGTGCTCTTCCTGGAAAGGGGAACCTTTTTTTTTTCCCCTTTCCATTTTCAAATCAGCCTCCACCTCTTGTTCCACTGAAGCAGGGTGTTATAATTTCTCATTTCCAAATATCATCAGAGAAGGAATGATCATTGTCCACTGGCTCTGCTCATCTTCTCGTTGGGGTTTTGCAGCCTGCTCTCAGAGAAATGCCATTCTTCTGATGGAGCAGGTAGCAGCCTGCTCAGTAAAAGGGAAATTAAGATGCCATTTCTACCTGTGCTGAGTAGTTGGCCTCTGTGGGAGGAAAGTAATGAAATCCTTGCTTCTTCTGTTACTTAAAAATAGAAAATAAAAGGGGCAATGCAGTGTGAGCTACGTGTGACAGATGAGAAAACAAGTGTCAGTGCTCCAGGAGCTAAATCTAACCCATGAAAAATTGACTTCTGCCTGCTCTTGCCCTCCCTACTTGCAGCAGGACCCCTGTGCCCCACACCACAGTGTCTCTGCAGCATAAATGGAGGGTGGGAAGACCACAGAACCACAAAATGGTAGAGAAGAGACCTCTGGAGATCTCCAGTCCAAGGGCCCTGGTAAGCAAGGTCACCCACAGTAGGCTCTCCAAGACTGCAGTGTCCAGGTGGGGTTGGAATCCCTCCAGAGAAGGAGACTCCACAACCTCTCTGGGCAGCCTGCTCCAGGGCTCCTGCACCCTCCCAGCAAAGTTTTTCCTTCCTGTGCTCCAGTGTGTGCCCCCTGCCCCCTGCCCTGTCCCTGGGCACCGCTGCAAAGAGCCTGGCTCCTTCTTCCTGACACCCACTCCCCATGTGTCTATAAACATCCATCAGATCCCCTCTGGGGCTGCTCTTCTCCAGGCTAAGCAGCCCCAGGGCTCTCAGCCTCCCCTCCTGACAGAGAAGTTCTATTCCATTAATCACCTTAATCAGCCTTGCAGCCCTAATTCTGTTTTAGAGTAAAACTGAATGGAGTTGTTTTGGAAGAGACCTTAGGGATGATAAAGTCCAACCTTACAGACCATAAGGAAGCCAAGACTTGTGGAGCACCACTCAGTGGGGATGTGACCTGCTTTGTGGCTCTCCTCACTCCAGCAGCTCTGTCTGCTTCTTGTGACAGGGACACCAGAAGTGGATGCAGTATCTGAGCTGGGGTCTCGGGAGCCTGCCTGGCTGCAAGGCCCCTTAAAGAACACGACCCAGATTTATTTGAGGTCTTGTGTGGATCCAGTCAAGAGAGGAAATTAGAGGCCAGTGGCAGATATTTGCCACTGCTCCTGAGGTTGCTGAGAGTCCTGAGCCTCCTGCATCCAGATTTACAGTTTGAACCTAGGAAATCTCTGGCAGGGGTTGTTGATGTTGGCAGATATGAAAGCTCTAGGAAGAACAAGAGCTGTGGAGAGAACCTCTGTGGGGTGTGAGGTCCTATCTTGGCTCTGGGACAACCACATCTTGGATAAATGCTTCCTGCCAGGACCTGAAAGTGAGATGTCAAGGGTGGGAGGATTCCTCTGCAGCTGGAATTCTGGATGTGTGCAGAGTTCAGGCTCCTATCTGATGCAGCTGTCTCCATAAATTCCCTGCTAAGGATGTGGTTATTTTTCTAGGCTGGCTTCCTAGGGAAATGAGCCTTCATGGAACTGAAATAGCTGCTTCTCTGTCTTAGTCCTCCTCTGCAACTTCTGAACCCACCAACAAACTTCAGACAAATTTTCAGTCTCAAAGATCTTGAACTTCTACAGACATAGTGAAAAAATGCATCTGGCTTCAGTGAACTTTGGTCCTGCCACTGGGCAGCACTGAGAGGAGCCTGGGTCCATCCTCTTTGCCCTCTGCCTTCAGTTGATGAGGTCCATTACCAAGCCCAGCTCCCTCAGCCACTCCTCTAAGGGCAGAGGTTCCAGCTCCTTCTCCTCTGCCCATGGCTCTCCTGGCTGGGGAGCCCAGCACTGAACACAGTGCTCCAGGGGTGGCCTCACAGTGTGGAGCAGAGGGGAAGGATCTCCTCTCTACTGGCAATTCTTTTCCTAACACAGCCCAGGGCACTTCACAGCAAGGGCACATTGCTGCCTCCAGGCCAGTGATGTCCACCAGGGCCCCCGGGGCCTGTTCTCCCCAGCTGCTCCCCAGCAGGTACTGGCAACCCTTACTGCTCACACAGCAGCAAAACAAAGGCAAGGACCCTTCTAACCCTCTGAGCCATTGAGCTTAGAGATGTCCCTGCCAGGGCTATTCACCACAGCTAAGCTCTTCTAAGCTCTTCTCACCCAGCAGACTTCTTGTGCCACTTCCAGTGTTTGGAGGCTTTGTGGCTTTTTCAGGTTTGCTCCTAGCTGTGTCTTGCAGAAACAAAAACAAACACAGTGCCTCCCATCTACACATACCCACCCAGGTGTACACATGCACCTCACACGAATGCAGAGGCTGCACTCCATAAAGCTCCCAGAGAAGCCAGCAGCAGGACTGATTGAAGTCAGCAATTTCCTGGGCAGCTGCAAAGTTCTTCCCGGGAGCGGTGAGTCACAGTGCCCTATAAAGCACACACTAAAACCTCATCATGACCTACTGCCAGTAGCTCTCCCTTAAATCTGCCCTGGGAGAGGAAAGAGACTTTGCAGAGCCAGGGCAGGAGGGACTCAGCTGACTGCAGCACACCACGAGGCTCACTTCTGTGAGCACTCACTGGCAGATGCTGGTAAGGCTGTGGCTGGGTGGGCAAAGAGGATCACAGAGCCACGGAATGGTGGGAGCTGGAGGGAACCTCTGCAGAGCTCAGAGGTCTCTTCCAGCCTCAATACATCTGTGGTTCTATGATTCCATGATAGAGAAAGGGAAACCTTTGCTGCGAGGGTGCTGGAGCCCTGGAGCAGGCTGCCCAGGGAGGTTGTGGAGTCTCCTTCTCCAGAGAGATTCCAGCCCCAGCCTGTGATCCTGGGCAAGCTGCTGTAGGCTTTGGCTCCCTCTGCCCTACTCACTCCCCCAGTGCTATCCCAACTTGCTCTGCAACATCAGTGTGTCCTGTGTGATCTGCTCTAGGTGCCCCTGCTCTGGCAGGGGGCTGAGATGACCTTTCAAAGGCCTTTCCAGCCCCTGATATTCTATGATTTCATCCTATGATCACCTCCACCCCTATGCCACATTAGCCATACTTCCTGTGGCACGCATGCTTTGATCCCAGATTTTATCACCCCTTCCTGATTATCTCTTTCCCAGCCTGAATTCCATCCCCAGCCTATTATTTCACTCCTGCGTTACACCAGGCTGATGTGGTTGACTCAGTGGTTGTCTGAATCCAGCTACAGCAGCTGGGCAGGAATGAGTAGGAAGCAGGTTCCTGGGTTATCTGGGGATGCTTTGCTGATGCACACATTTTCATTGACTTTTACTGGACCAGTTTTTGAAGTCTGTGTAGGTTTGGTGGTTTGTTTTTTTTTATAAGCAGACACCAGCAAATTTAGTTGGGATTGACAGCCTGGATGTGTGGAGAGATGCAGTAGCATAAATGTCATTGAAATGAGACACAAGGACATGGAGGAAGATTAAAGCCTTGTGAGATGGAAGATGAATAGCATCCAGGCAATTGAATTTTTTTTTTTTTAACTTAATTTTTTTTTGTATGTGTCCAGATCCAGATCCAGACATCTCAGCTTGAGAAAGCAGGCTGAAGTCCATGCAGGTATTCATGATGCTGCAAGTTAAACACATCTGTGAGTCGTTGTGGGACTGGAGACTCAATTAGCAGAAGGAACTTAGAAAGAAATATACAGTTGAAAAAATAACTTTCAGCTCTCTTTTTCCCCTGAGTGTTGCAGATGAATATCACAGAATTGCAGAACAGTGGAGGTTGGAAGGGACCTCTGGAGATCATCTGGTCCAACCCCCCTGCTAAAGCAGGGCCAGCCTAGGACTGCATCCCTCCCACCCCTCATCACCCTCTGATGCTGCAGCTCTGTGGTTCTGTGAGTACCACCACACCAAGGAAGAAGCTTTACTGGTTTGTTTGTCTGATTTTTGACCAACCTCTGGCTTTGTTGTCATCACTGCTGAGCATCTTGAATTTCCTTTGGCACAATTGAAAAGCTATTTCCCAAAGAAAGAAAAAAGAACTTTCCAGTGCCACCTTCTTTTATTTTTCCATCTGCTTTATTACCCAGTAAACAAAGCAGATTTATTTCTGTGCACACCTGTACTATTTCTGGAGAGCTGTTGAGTGTCTGTGAAATGAACAGATTGTCTCTTTGTTGTAAATAAAAGCAGCCCCCAAACAGAACTTGCAGAGCTCCAGATTCCTCTGTGTCATCCTCCTCATCATGGCAAAGTGAACACAGCTTCCATGGCACAGTGAATGCAGCATCTCTGCTGCTCACAGGCTCACAGGGTGTCAGGGGCTGGAAGGGACCCAAAGACCTCATCCAGTCCAAGCCCCTGCCAGAGCAGGACCAGACAATGCAGCTCAGGGCACACAGCAACACATCCAGACAGGCCTGCAAAGGCTCCACAGAAGGAGACTCCACAGCCTCTCTGGGCAGCCTGTGCCAGTGCCCTGGGACCCTTCCAGGCAAGAAGTTGCCCCTTATGTGGAGCTGAAACCTCCTGTGCTGCAGCTTCCATCCATTGCTGCTTGTCCTATCCCAGGCAGCAGTGAGCAGAGCCTGTGCCCCTCCTCCTGAGCCCCAGCCCTCAGATAGTTATAGACATTGATTAGATCCCCTCTTAGTTTTCTCTTCTCCAGACTAAGCAGCCCCAGGTCCCTCAGCCTCTCCTCAGCAGGCAGTGTTCAAATCCAAAAGCTCTTCAAACCTCTTCCCTGGTGCTAGGAATGGCAACAGGAGATGTGAGCTGGCATGAAGCTGTGTCTCAGGGCTTTTAATTATGTTAATAAGCAGTTCAGGGAGTGGAGGAACTCATGGATCTTGAGTAGCTTCTCCGCTGTCTAACAGGGGTTTTGAGATGGTCCCATGAGCTTCAGTAATGGAAAGCCTCTCTGCTGCCCAGCTCTCTGTTTTCATGAAGTCCAAAGGAGTTTCACATACCCATGGGTATTGCAGACACTCTCTTTGGGTGAAACAATCCAAATGGTTCAGAGCCAACAGCCAAAGGAAAGGGAAATGTGCAGCCAGACACTCAGGTTAGTGAAGACAGCACAGCTGCCTAAGCTCAAGCTCTTCAGGAAACCAGGCCCAAAAGAGAAGCTGCTCCTGTGTAGGTTGTGCTCACAGACCTGAAGGCCACAGCCAGGTCTGAACTGCAGTGCAGAGAGGATGACTTTGCTGTCACCCCAGCGTGGGCTACATCAGCATGCACATCTTAGGATGCAATCCCTTGCAGGCACCACTAAGGCTCTCAGCAAACACAAGCACTTTGTCCAGCTGGTGCTGAAGATCATCAGACCTGGGATCTACAGCACAGCAACTCTTTAGGGCAATAAATTCATCCATCACTGCTTTGGGCCAAGCTAATTTTATCTTCTGCAGCAGCACAGCAAAAGACTCCACAGCTTTGTTACTCAGCACTGGTGAACTGGGTTCAGGTTTGGGCTACTCCAAGAGGGATATTTGGGTCCTAGAGCATGTCCAGAAAAGAGCACCAAAGTTGGTGAAGGGTCTAGAGCAGAAGCCTTGTGAGGAGCAGCTGAGGGAACTGGGGGGTGTTCAGCCTGGAGGAAAGGAGGCTGAGGGGAGATCTCCTGGCTCTCTACAGCTGCCTGAGAGGAGGCTGGAGCCAGCTGGAGGATTAATTTCTCTCTCCCAACTATCAAGTGATAGGGCAGGAAGAAACAACCTCAGGATGCACCAGAAGAGGTTTAGATTGGACTTGAAGAATAATTTCTTCCAGAAAGGGTTGTCAAGGCCTGGACCAGGCTGTCCAGGGCAGTGGTGGAGTCTTCATCCCTGGAGGGATGAAGCATTGTAGATGTTGTGCTGAGGGCCAGGATTTAGTGGTGGACTTGAGAGTGCTGGGTTAAAGGTTGTGTGTGATGATCTTCAAGGTCTCTTCCAACCCAAATGATTTTATGATCCCAGGATTCTCCCTCTGCCCACACTGGAGCTGCTGGTGGTGTTAAGGGAAGTGTTTTGCCAGGACAGCCTGTGCAGCCTGCTCCTCTGCAAAGGCAAATTTGTGGTTGCTGGGAGGATGAGGCAGTAATCCAGTGAAGAGTTAAAGGACATGAAAGCCCTTCCAAAAGCAGCTTAGTGCACACAAGCAAAGCAATTGGGAAGCAGGCACATTACCGCTGAGGGAGTGACCCTCGGCGTCACCATGACACATCACCATTGTTACCTGCCGAGAATTGCCTTTGGGAGCAGAGCGAGTGAAAAACGAGTTCCCAAATGATTGCTACAAAACAAAATCAAATTTAACCAAAAAAAAAATTAAAGGAAGAGGGAATAAAAGGAGGGGGGAAAAAACCCCAAACCCTGAAAGGCTTCATAGGCTAAGAGCAAATTGCTGGGCAATTCAGAGAGTGATTTCATGGGCATGCTGCAGGGATAATGTATTCGGAGTGGCTAGAATTTCATTTAATTCCACTCCATTGTTGAGCATCCCTTGCAGCGGTTCGCTGAGGGAGCAGTGTGTGCCCATTCCGCCTGCTCTCAGCTTGGCTGTTTGACAGCCTCGGGGCAGGCAACAGCCGCGGCCGTGTGCGGCACCTCCGCGCCGCGGACCTCCCGAGGCGGCGGCGGCGGGGAGCGGAGAACAGGCACAAATGAGCTCTCCTTTCACTGCTGGTTAGGTTAGTGAGTCAAGTTGTCTTTTTCAGCATAATGCAAGCTGCCAGTCACTTGCAGATCAACTAATTGATCAGTCGATCTGTTTTTCTAGCTCGCAGAACTCTGCCGTGGCTGCGGTGGGAGAGAGCTCTTCGAACCGCGGTCGGTTGCCTGCGCCGTGCTCCAGATGCGTTCTGGAACAGCCCTGCGCTGGAATGAGGACAATCCCTTTGTTTCCTGTAGCTTTCTCATGACGCCTTAAGGTTAATCATGAGAGCTGGGGCTCGTTTGAACCCCACAACACGGGAAGGGAGTTCTGGCAGCACCCACCAAATGCAAGCTACGGCCAGAAAGAAGCTGCTGCACTCTGCGCTGGGAGCTCTTCCCCAGCAGGGCTCTCCAGGAGAGCAGCACAAGCAGAAAACACAAATGGCTTCTTTCTTATTTTTTTTCCCACCCACACAAAGTTTAGAACTCCCATTTGAGGTGAAAAGGTGAAAAAAAGAGAAAGAGTGTGACCTAAACTTCCTTCCTGACACGCCTGTTCTAAACCTCTGCTGTTCTGAGCTGGAGAAGCTCAGCTGTGCACAGGAGGGGGATGTGACACCAATAAAAAGCATTTTTTGATGGTGTTCCAGGTGCCAGCAGCCATCTCAGCTTGGAACCAGCAATGCATCAAAAGCTACTGGAGGGACCAAAATTGTTTTGTCTCCTAAAGGCATGAAGGAAGGCTCTGAACTAGCAGCTGTACAGCAAAACCTGTGCAAATTACTGTTCCAGGTGAATTTCTCATGTGGCTTTGATTCCTTTGCAGCAAAAAATAAAAGAAAAAAAGAAAAAAAGAAAAAACAACAAAAAAACCCACCAAACCAAAGCAAAGCAAAGAGTGTGTCTTGCCTCTTGCTTTCTCCTGAAGGCAAAATAATTGTCTAGACAGACCTCTGGTCCCAGGCAGAACCTCTCTTCTTCCTACTTGTTATCCCAAGACCATGATGCACTTTCAGCCATAAGCTTTTAGCAGGCTGCAGCTTTCAAAACGATTTTCTGGACCAGTTCTGGACCATTTATTGCCATAGTGCCACCAGCTGGAGGCAGCAAATTATTCCATCCTTGAACCTTTCCTGGTGTTTTCCCCTGTGGTGGCTGGATCAACTTCCTGCTCTGACAGTAGCAATGTGACAGCAAAATTGTCCTAAGTAGTTTTTCTCTTGGACTTCCTCCCTCCTTCAGAGGTCTATTTATTGCAACAGAGGACAAGAAAAACTCTTGGAACATGTTAACTCCTATTTAGGCACCCAAAAACAATCTCTTGGAATTAAAATAACTTTATTCTTTTATCTGAGAGCTCTTAAGTGAGGTGAGGGCATCACAGCTCTTGGCACTTGCCCTCCCTCCATGAGTGAATCACAGAAGCCTTCAGGGAAGGAGACTCCACAGCCCCTGGCAGCCTGGTCTGGTGCTCCTGTGATACTCTCACTGGTAAGAAGTTTCCCTTATGTTTAGGTGGACTCTCCTGCATTCTAGTTTGTGCCCATTGCCCCCTGGCCTATCGCTGGGCACCACTGAACATAGGGGCTCTGTCCTCTTGCCCCCCACCCTTTAGCTCTTGCTGAGTTTTGCTCAGATGCCCTCTGGGGCTGCTCTTCTGCAGGCTCTCAACCTTTGTTCCTCCCAGAGCTGCTCCAGGCCCCTTAGCAGCTTTGCAGCCTCTTCTGGACTCTCTCCAGCAGTTCCCTGGCCCTCATGAATGGGGGAGCCCAGAACTAGAGCCAGTACTCCAGATATGGCCTTACTAGAGCAGAGTAGAAGGGAAGGAGAAGCTTCTTGCACCCACTGGTCACACTCTTCTCAATGAAGCCCATTGGTTCAGTGCCCTTCTCTGCCACCAGGGCACGTTGCTGCCTCAGGGTGAGCTTGTGGTCTGCCAGCACTGCCAGGTCCTTTACATAGAGCTGCTTTGCAGCAGGTCAGCTCCTCACCTGCACTCATACATGGGGTCCATCCTCCCCGGGGGCAGGACCCTGTGCCTGCCTTCATTGAACTTGGTTCATTTTCCCTCTGCTGAGCTCTCCAGACATGAGCAGAGGGACATGAAGAAGGTCACCTTTGGCTGGGTAAGAGGTTGCACAGCTAAGTGCAGCTGGGTGTCCTGTGCAGCCCCACCTGCCTGTAGCCTCTGTCCTCTCCTGCTTTGTAATTAGCACCAGCAAGGACTGATTTGTCATTCTGCCTTGAGACCACTTCCAGCACAGCAGAGTATTGAGACAAGTTACACTTCCATGTGCAGAGCAAGGAAAGCCAACAGAGCCTAAAATCCCTTTTTGGCTCAGTGGTGAAAGGAAGGTAATAGTTAGCACTAAAAAGACAATAGAGGGAAAACAGAACTAGAGAGATGGTCATTAACAAAAATGAGAAGCTGTGAAAATCGAGGTTGTTGGTTAGGAAAACCAAAGGCACTAGGAAAAGTTCCAGGTTTAAAGAGCTGTGGGGATGTTACAAGCAGGAGGTGCCTCAGCAGTGGCATTTAGCTCATTGCTGCTGGAGGAGAAGGCAACAGCCTGTTCTGAACAGCAACAGAACAAGGGGACACAGCCTCAAGCTGTGCCAAGGGAGGCCTAGGCTGGATGTTAGAAGGATGTTAGGAGTGATTGGCATTGGAATGGGCTGCCCAGGGAGGTGGTGGAGTGCTCATCCCTGGAGGTGTTCAAGACAAGCCTGTCTGGGGCACTGAGTGCCATGGTCTGGGTGATTGGATAAGGCTGGGTGAGAGGTTGGGCTGAGTGAGCTTGGAGCTCTCTCCCAACCTGCATGATTCTATGATTCTCACCTGCCTCTCCTGTTTGTTCCTAACTAGTCTAAACCTACTCTGCTCCAATTTAGAGCCATTCCCTCATCCTGTCACTCCCAGCCCTTGTCAACAGTCCCTCCCCAGCTTGCCTGTAGCCTCCTTCAGGTACTGGAAGGCCACTGTGAGGTGTCCCCAGAGCCTTCTCTTCTCCAGGCTGAACAGCCCCAGCTCTTGCAGCCTGCCCCCATAGCTGAGGTGCTCCAGCCCCTCTGGTCATCGAAGGAGATAGCAAGAAATAGGATTGCTTTTGTTGAAATGTTGTTAGGTCAATATAAGGCATTGAAGCTGCTGGCTGAGGAGAGCTCTGCTCGGGGCTGCTCTGAGTCTTGCACTCCTTACCATGAGCTCTTACTCCAAGGAAATGTATTATTAGTCACGGCAGGGATACGCAGGGCTTTGAACAGACAATTGCAAAGTCACCACCCATAGAGGCTCAAGGAATGCAGACCATGTGAGGGGGGAGGGTTAAGGGTCTTGTAAAGCTCCCCAGGAATTCCCACCACAGTCCCACAGCAAAGGAGATCAACAGACCCTGAGGAAAACAAGAAGGGAGCTGTAATGGGGAGGGCAGAAATATTTTCCACTTCTTTGCAGGACTGAGGTGTGCTGCTCATCTGCTGCCAGTTTTAATAAGGAGTTTGGGGAAAGCTCTGAAGAGAGCCCAAACAACAACAACAACAACAAAAGTGCAAGAAAAATGGCCTGGGAGCTGGAGAAAGTGCCTTGGACTGAGGCTTTCTGCAATCCAATCTGCTTAGTTTACAAAGGAAAAAAAAAAGATGGAGAGGTGACTGATTTGATTAAGGTGTGTAAGTACCTTCATAGGGAGAAAATTGTGGTTAGCAAAGCAATCTTTAATCTTGTGGGGAAAGGTGCATTTATGACTGGAAGTGGAATCCTGACATATTCAAATAGAAGTAATTCTGAGCAGAGTGATGGAGCATTTGAACAAAGTGCCCTGCACAGCTCTGCAGCTCTCTGCTGCTGAAGGCTTTCAAATCAAGACTGAATTTCCTCCTCATGGAGGCAGTCACACTTGACTTAGAGCTCTCAAGATATGTTGCTAACCACCTAAATTCGATCACGAATAAGAGGTCAGATGAAATGCTCAGTGGTGTCTTCTGGCCTTGAAGTTGCTACATCACCAGGACAATGCTCGAGGGTTTTGCTGTTTCACAGAAACATCAAATCATTGAATAGCTTTGGAAAGAACTTCCAGATCATCAAGTCCAAGCCTTAACCCAGCACTGCCAAGGCCTGAGTCCACCACTAAATCATGTCCCTCAGCACCTTTTAACTCCCTTCAGGACTGAGGCCTCCACCACAGTCCTGGATAGCCTGGTCCAAGGCTTGGCAACCCTTTGGGAAAGAAATCGTTCCTAATATCCAACCTAAACCTCCCCTGGCATGACTTGAGGCCATTTCTTCTTGTCCTATCACTTGTTCCTCAGGAGAAGAGACCAAGCCCCAGCTGGCTCCAACCTCCTCTCAGGCAGCTGTAGAGAGCCAGAAGGTCTCCCCTCAGCCTCCTTTTCTGCAGGCTGAACACCCCCAGGTCCCTCAGCTGCTCCTCACAAGACTTCTGCTCTAGACTCCTCACTGGCTTTGCTGTCCTTCTTTGGACACCCTTCAGGACCTGAGTGTCCTTCTGGCAGTGAGCAGAAGCAGTGTAGTGCACCTTCACAGGGGTTTTAGACTGTCAGGATTAGGTAGAGGTCTCCACCAGTCACCACCTCTCATGGACACCTTCTGACCTCTTGGCTGACCTGAGGCAGACCAGTGGGCATCTCGGTCACCACTTGTGGGCTCAGTGTCAGCTCACTGCCAGATGAACCACTGCATCTCAAATCACTCTCTCATGCTCTGCTCTTGATTTTGATGTTATTTATTCTCCTTTCATTAATTTTTTCAGCTGTTAGGAAAGGGACTGCCAGGAAAAGCAATCTCGCCTGGAGCACAAGGAGAGCTGCCTCGCCTCAGCCCACATGGCTTTCATCCGTCCTGTGACTTAGGGTGGAGCCTGTGAGCATTTCCACTAGCTGAAATGGCTTTGCTGGAGGTGCACTCGGATGGCACATTTCCCAGGACATATATCCTTAGCTGGGCTGAGCACAGCATCCACCACAGCCTTGCTGCAGCTTCGAGGGCTGCCGCGATGCAAACCAGAATGGATATATGAGGGTCGTAAAGGGGAAACGCAGCAGCAGAAAATTCTTCCTGCCCAGATGACAGAGTTTGGAAGATCTCTCTTAGCAAGTAGCAATTAAAAGGAAATATGTTGTGTGCCTCCCTGCGTTCCGGGGACAGGTCTGCAGAGCACCCTGCCTGGCACGACACGGGCGAGCGCTTGCCTCGCTGCTTCGTGATCTGCTCTTGGCAGCCTGCCTGGGCAGCAGGCTCCAGCAGCAGCTCTGAGCTCTCATCTTCTGTCCCTTTGGAAAACACTCAGGAGGCCCCTGGGGAGCACCACCCCAACCGAGCGCCAGGGAAGCTCAATTACAGCCCCAGCGGTCACCCGAGCTGCCGGCTGGGACTCCACGCCCCTCGCATCCCCAGTGTGGAAGATGTCTCACCCGAGCAGCGAGCAGCGAGCTGAGCCACCCTGTGGCCTTCCAGACAGCAGTGCTACCAGGGATCTCCAGGCTATTCCTGTGCATCCTCATCTCCCAGTTATTTCTCCCTGATCCTCTCAGCCATAAACAGCTAAATAACTGAACAAGTAAGTGAGTAAAGCCATCCCTGAGGGTTCCCATCCCGGTGGTGGTGGCTGGAGCACCTACTGAGCCAGCAGCACTGCTCTCCTGTTCACAGGGCTCAGGCTGTCCCTGGTGACACTCATGTGAACCAAAAGGATGGAAAAGGGAGTTGGAAGTCAACGGGCCAAATCATCAGCTGGTGCAAGCCAGCAAAGACTAGTTGAAGCTACCAGAGCTAAAATTATTTAGATGAAATAAGGAGATCTGCCCAGGAGACCCTACCCAACCTGCTCTTATCCACAACTCCAAGCTCTTTGCTCTCCTTGGCAGTAAGGGAGGTTCACTGTCATCATCTAGAAGCACTGGAGTGAAATTAAGTAAAGGAGGATTTAGGAGGCCTGTCAGGAGGCATTTCCTTGCCGTGAGCTCTGTTAGCACAGCCTGTTCTCACAAGGAAGGTGAACATCCCATGACCACTCTCATCAGTGACCCTCAGGGTGCTGAAGGTGCTGGGGAAGGTGCTGGGAGCAGCAGCAGCCCCACCTCGGGAGAAAGCTCTGCAGCTCTCTGCACACCTCAGGGTGTTTGGTTCTCTGCTTCCCAGTGGTTACATCTCGCAGCGAAAGCGTGAGGCAGGGCAGAGGCTATCTGAGTTATTATCCAAGCAAACACTCTCATTCTCAAAATCTGGGAAGTTTTCCAGCTTCATTACCATGACCATTTGTTTTCACTAAGCTGTCTGTCAATGTGCCACCAGAAGCACCACGCGAGCTGGGAGCGCGGGCAGCTCGCCGTTCAGGTGCGCTGTGCAGCTCCTCTCCAAGCTCTGCCCCTCACAAGGTTGGTTGTTTCTCAGCTCTGTAATCATTCCCTGCTGGAACAGCAGAACCCTTTCCCTCGACACAGAGTCTCTTTGAAAGCTAATGGCCAAACATCATGTAGCATCCTCAGCTCATCTGTACCCAGAGGCGAACCCTGACTGCCTTGTGCTGGTTGTGAGCAGGAGGCAGAGAAGTGCCTTTAGAGCAGCAGCCTGCCTCTGCTCCCTCCTGAGCTCCATCTGCACACAATCACACAAGGTTAGGGTTTGGAAAGGACCTCCAAAGCTCTTCCAGTCCAACTGCCCTGATAGAGCAGGACCACCAAGAGCAGGAACACATCCAGNGCTCTCCAACAGATCAGCCTCCAGGCTGTACTGGTCCACGAGGTGTGTTTAGATGCTGCTTGCTCAAAATCAGCTCTGTGAAAGCACAGTTGTTAGTTCTTCATCCTCCTGGCCTCTCTTTCCCCTTGGTCAGCTTGTGGCTCTGATGACCTGATGGGACAATGGTGGAGAGTGCTGTGAGCCACTGCTGAAGGTGCCTGAGGTTGGCCAGGCCTGCAGCAGGGTGAGGAGAA